>JAJPUD010007979.1:0-97507 GCA_023553655.1 Myrmecobius fasciatus
TTTTTAGAGCATTTGGAGAACTGCTGTGGGAAAGGGTTAGACTTGTGCTAGGTAGTTGACAGGCAATCAAGGTAGGAGTAATGGTGGAAATGATAGGAAGGCTGATTTTAGCTCTAAAAGGAGGCAATAGGGTAGAGAAGGAAAAGTGCTAGCTCTAAAGAATCTGGGTTCAAATCCCACCACCGATGCTTATTTGCCTATGTGATTTTAAGCAAGTCACTTATCTTCCTGAGCCTTATTTCCTCAATTGTAAAATGAGGGGATTGGACTGATGTTCCAGACATTTGGTCCTATAAAAATTCTTAACAGTGGAATAGGCTTCTTCAAGAAGTAGTGATTTCAGGGCAGCTAGGTGGACCTGAGTTCAAATCTGATCCCAGACACTTAATACTTCCTGTGTGACCTTAGGCAAGTCACTTAACCCCAATTGCCTCAGCAAAAAAAAAAAAAGAAGAAGTAGTAGTAGTAGTGATTTCACTGTCACTGGATGTATTCAAGCAGTGTATGTAGTAGAAGGAATTTACAGAGGCACAAAATTAGACTACATGATCTCTAATGCCCCTTATAATTTTAAAATTCTAGTATTCTGTAATAATAACAATGAGATAGTTCTCATCTCAATATTTTGTATGTTGGTATGGTGTGTTGGCAGTCCTAGTAAAAGAAAGGGTAAATTGCCAATGCAAAAGATGTGGAGATTCTGTATTCCCAGGGATAATTGAGTTGTCACTTGTGTACAACAGAATCTTATCTTTGTGTTTCTCAGGGTATCAGCGCCAGCTGACTTACAAGCGCCAAGATGGCTCATACAGTGCTTTTGGGGAGAGGGATGCTTCAGGGAGCATGTGGTAAGTCACTGTCATTGTCATTACAGAAATATGAGCCAGTATGGGGTAGTGTAGCTCACATCCATAAATCCCATTAAAGCCCAAAAAGTGGTTCATCATAATCCTGTGAGAAGTATTATTCCCATTTTACCAATGAGGAAACAAAGATTGAGTATTTCTCAATAAAGTAGTTGGTCACTCAGCCGGTTAATGGTTGGGTTGGAATTTGAACCCAGAAATTCAGGAGAACAAACTGCATATTCGATGACATAATGTAGATTTGCTCTCTCTGGCAAAAACAGAACAATTAACTTAACAAGTCTTAATCATTATATCCTCTTTTAAAAGATAAAAGAACCAAAAAAGGGAAAATCATATTCTGGATCTGATTCTCACTAACAGAGAGAAACTAGTTGCTTGGAGTAAAAATAATGAGAACTTTGAGGGAAATGATTACTCTTTTCTAGAGTTTGTGATAAAGAGAGGCAAGTCAGGAGAAGTTTCATAAATATTCATCCTAGATTTGGGGAGAGCAGACTTTCTAGAGTTCAAAGGAAAAGTGGATAGCATCTCACGGGCTGAAACTACAGAGGAAGTCAGCCCAGGAAGGCTGGAAAACTCTTAAGAATGTAATTCAGAAGACACAAAGGAAAATAATTTTAATGAGAAATAAGAAGGGGATTATCTGGAGAATCCAGTGTGGACATATAGGGAACTCACCAATTAGATTAGATTTAAAAAAAAATATGTGTATAAAATATTAAAACATGGCTCATGGGCAGATAACAAAGAATAAGAGCATGGCAGAGTCATGTAAAATTATTGTCAGCCAGTAACCTCATTTGTCTTTTACAAAAAAATATTTTACTAAGCAGGTATACCAAAAAACAGTTGATACAAAAGTACTTCTCCCTTTCCCCTGAAGATATAAGATCCTTTAGGAGAAGGGGCTCAAACTTGGATGGCTTTTGGAGGGGGTGATAAAGTGGGGTGAAGAAAGGAAAGGGAGAAGAGAGGACAAAGAAAGAAACCCTAATTCTTCTTAAGTCTTCCCCTCTCATTGGTTTGTCTCAAGCTCTTCTATCTCCAGACTGACCTGCCACTGGACTGGCTATTGCTCAGTTTCCCCCAACAATTAGCTTTCTGGGTTAGCCAATTACTTGTCCCTTTTTGATCCAATTAAAGAATTTTCATCTGCTAAAAGGATCGTAGGATTTAGTCAATCTTGTTTACTCATTAAAAAAAAAAAAAAAAAAAACGACTTCTGTCTGTTGATTGGGAAGTGAAGGTGTTAGACTCCCTCTACTACATTCCGAATGACTTGAGGCTAGTAAGATAACTAGAAGGCTTTATTTAATTTTTCAAAAAAAAAAAAAAAACTCAAGTGGGGAAAGAGGAGATCGAGTAAGGGATGAATAGTGCCATAATAACTAATAGCAGAGAGAAGTCAGAGCTGTTCAGCTCTTGTTTTGCTTCTGTTTTCTGTCAAGCAAAATGCCCTTAAAAGTGATAGAACAAACATAACTAAGAGGGGTGGATACTTGTGATAGATCAGAAGGTAGGGCGGGAGTAGGTAATTGTCCTTACTGATTTCAAGTCACCTGATCTAGATCAACCATGTCCACAAAAACTCAAAAAACTAATGGATATGGTTTCCATATTACAGCTGTGATAACTGAGAGACTGTGGAAAATGATGGAGATACTGCAGGAACTAGTGAGAGCAAGAATCCTGATTTTCAAAAAAGGAATAAGAATAGGCTACAAAACAATAGTCTAGTGAATTTGACTTCACTTCATAAGAATGTCCTAGAACATATAATGAAATCAATAATTAGTAAAGTGAACATCTAATCCAGGAGACCTCTTTTTTGGAGTATTTTATTCTAAAGTATTTTAGCTTAAGAAAGATATTGATAGGGGGCAGCTAATTGGTATAGTGGTTAGAGTACCAGCCTTGAAGTCAGGAGGACCTGAGTTCAAATCTGGTCTCAGACACTTAACACTTCACACTTCCTAGCTGTGTGACCCTGGACAAGTCACTTAACCCCAATTGTCTCAGAAAAAAAAGAAAAGAAAGAAAGATATTGATAAAGTGGAGAGTGTCTAGAGGAGGGCAATCAGAATGAGATAGTCCCTTGAGTCTGTGGGAAAAGCAGTGGAAGGAAAAATCAATGAGAATGATTGATTGAGTATCTCCTAAGGGCTGAGGGGCACATGAGATCACATTCAAGTTTTTGAAAGACCGTCATATGAAAGAAGGATTAGACTTATTGCATTTGGCCACAGAAGACATAACCAAAAGCAGTCGGTGGAAGTTGCAAAGAGAACAATTTAATCTTGACATCAGGAAACAGTTCCTAACAATTGGAGCCATCCAGAAATGGAAGGGCCATCTAGAGTGATGGGGACCGCCCCTCCTCCCCTTAGAGGGCTTTGAGCAGAGGCTATGCAACCACTGGTCAGATCTCTCCCACTGGGGCCTCTCAGATGCACTTCGTACAAGGGGGCTGCTTAGCTCCCTTCCAACTTTCAGATTCTGGGATCCTGTTATTCTAGGAAGTGATGATTGCTTGAGTGGTTGTTGCCTATTTTCAAAAAGAACCTAAATGAATCACTATATCCAGGATCAAGATACAGTGTTTCCAACTGTGGCTGATCAGATCTATGTGAGCTCAGAAGGCACAACACAGGTCGGACACAAATAATCTATGTGGACTGGGATGGAGGTGGTTCTAAATTTGCACATCTCATGTTTCTTTTGAACTACTGAAGTGATGATTACAGAGAGCAAGTATGGCTTCATCCATAGTAGGTCATGAATAACTAACCTTGTTTCTTTTTTGAAGAGGATTATTAAACATTTTAGCAAAGCATTTAATAAAGTATCTCATAGTATCCTTGTGGGAAAGTTGGTGAAAGTTAGACTAAACAGTAATATAATTAGATGGCTTCTGAAATGGTTGAATAACTGGGCTCAGAATAGTTGCCACCCATATACAAAGCACTGTGCTAAATTTTATTTGGAAATCAAATTTTAAAAAGGGGGAAACAGTCTGTGCCCTTAAAGAAATTTTAGTCTTGCAGTTATACACAGATGGATTGGAGTGAAAAGAGACTTAAGTCAGGGAAACCAATTATTAGGAGGTCCAGGCCAATGATGAGGATTATTAGTGCCTGTGTGAATGAAGAAAAGGGATGGATGGATGCAAGAGATATTGTAAGGATAGAAATAACTGATTAGAATGATTAGATAAGGAAGGCAAGTGAGAAGTCAAAGATAACACCAAGCCAGGGGATTTGGGTGCCTAGAACTATAGTCCAGTGGTTATTAATGCTACAATGTCAGCTTAGCTCATGGAGTGCCCCAGGGTATCTGTGCTTGGCCCTATGCTGTTTGCCACTTTTATCAATGACTTGGTGTAAGGCATGGGTTCTCTGCCAATCAGATCTGTAATTTCCACAAAGTAAGGAGGAATGCTAGCACACTGAACAAAGAAAATATTTTAGTAGTTGTAAGACACTAGACTTGTCATTTAATCTCAGTTTCCTCATCCGTAAAACAAGATCAGATTTGACTTTCAAGGTCCTTTCCAGTACTAAATCTGTGGTTCTGTGATCCTAAGTGTTGATATATGGAAGAGGGATTACATTTGCTTTACTTGTCTCCACAGAAAGTTGCAAAAAAACAAAGTTAAACTGGAAGTCAGGAATACCACCTTAATTTTTTGTTGTTGCCTAGTCATTTTCAGTCATGGCCAATTCTCTGTTACCCCTTTGGAGGTTTTCTTGGTAAAAAATATTGAAATGGCTTGCCATTTTCTTCTCTAGTGATTTTTGACAAACAGTGACTTACCCAGGACCACACAGCTAATTTCTGAGGCTGAGTTTGAACTCAGATCATCCTGATTGTAGGCCCAACACACTTTATCTACTGAGTCACCTAGCAGCCTTCAAACATCCTAATGATTAGGACTACATTAAAGTAGAATGAGCTGACTTGCAAGTTGATAAGTTCTCCATTCTTGAAAGTTTTCGAACAGAATTTGGGTGATCAATATGTTACAGTGAAGATTCTTTTTCAGGTGTGGGTTAGAATAGATGGCTCTGAGGATCTTTCTAACTCTAGACTTTGGGAATTTGTTGTAAATATAGCACTTTGCAAACCATAGAGTTATGTAAATATGACTTTATTGCTATTTGTACTTGGATTTGACTTTTTTTCAGAAGCCCTGCCCTACCCATTGTTTTATGTTATTATTATTATTATATTCACCCGAGGGGTGGGTAGTACAGAGTAAGGAGGGCTGCTGCCTCTGGAGTCCAAAACCTTGGATTCAAATCCTACTTCGGACATCTTCAGTTTGCTCAATTATGAAATGAGGCAGCTAAACTATGTTGCCTCCAAGATCCTTTCTAACTGTGGGTCCAAGATCCTTTTTATTTCTATTTTAAATAGGAGGAAGTTGAGACCTGGAGAGATTAAAAAGACAGATATTACAGGAAGTCAGTAGCACAGCCTGGCTTTAAACTCAGAATTCCTGACATTAAGGCAAGTGCTCTAAAAAAACTCAGGAAGGCTTTGTGTATTCAGTGGAGTCGTATTAGAATTGGGGATGTTGCCATGTTTACATAACAATTCTTTTCCACCTTTGTGGAAACAAACATTCAATGCCAGAATTAGCCCATGGCTAGGTCTTACTGGTACTATATAGTCTACTCCCCCTGCTGGCTACATTTAACTTGCAACACCCATGAGACCACGGTTTGTTGATACAAAGAGAATCTCAGATTTTAAAAAGTCATGTGGTGTAACCCATACCTGTGCAAGAGGCCCCTCTCTGACAAATGATTATTTGACTTGTGCTTGGAGACCCCTGGTATCTGGTAACTCAGCGCTTTATGAGATGACTTATGTTCTTTCTGGAAAGTTCCAAGTGTTAGCAAGGTTTTCTTAATGTTGATCTAGAATCGGTCTTTGTAATTTTCTCCCCCCGGCTCCAAGAGCTACCCTCCAGAACCAGGTAGAAAAGTATATGCTCTCTCATACATAACAACTTTTAGATACCTGATCCGATCCCATTTTCCTCTACTCCAGGTCACTTGCGTCGCCTTATCAGCAAAAGCTGTTTTCCATTTCCATTAAGAGGAGACATAATTAAAAGTGCAACAGAAGGCTTTAGGCTTGACACAACAGAGCCCTTCTTTATATTGAGAGGGGGAGAGAGAAACTAGGGGTTCGCTATCTTTTAGAAGTAGTGTACCCTTCAACCTACCCCAGTAATTATGGCATGTTATTGGGAGTGGTGTTGGTGGCTAAACTCTAAGGTTCGGAAAAGGTTTAAAAGGGTTAGATCACTATCAAAAGAGGTTGACACCGTTTCCTGTGACGGGTGGCAAATTAGCAGGCTATTGAACCTTATGAGTTTAGGGAACTGGTATCATGGCAGGTAATTGTGGGCAGTGACAGTGAGGGGAGAGATGCAACAACCAAAGGGAACTTTTATGGTGACTTCAGTGTCTGCTTTGGGCACAAACTCACAAGTCAGTGTAGCTGGTGTCTTTCCCCAGAGTTGATGTATGGGGGTGTGAAAGGGAGGAATGAAAAGTCGGTGATTTTTAGTGGGGATGAACTATAAGGACTTACACCTGAGTGGGCATTTTTCCAATATGCAAAACACATGTCCCTATAATGTTATGGGAAACATACTTGCCTTGAATGTAACCCGGTTCTGTGATTTAATTGCAATTATGTGACTTTGATGAGACAGACCTCAGTTTCCCCTTGTGTACAACAGAGACAATAATGAGAAAGCTTTACTGGCCTCATAAAGTTGTGGTGAAGAACATCACTTAAAAACCACCAACAACCATAGAACTGATCATAGGAATGGTATTAATTTCTTTACCATAGGACTTTTACAAAACACTTTCTTCACAGTAGCCCATGAGATGGATCATAGTAATCACTGGCTCCATTTTTCAGTGACAAAATTGAGACTCAGAGAGGTAAGATGACCACACAGCTAAAATCCCCCCTTCTGCAGAAAGCCTTTCAGGAAGATCTCCCTTAATTGTAGTGCCATCCTTCTTTTGATAATCCCCAACTTGTGCTATTTGAAGCTTATATGCACACAATTGTTAGCATGCTATTGTTATTATTAGCCTGTAAACTCTTTTCTCAGCCTGGTGCCTGGCACATAGTAGACATTTAATAAAAATATATTTACTATCAGCTAGTAAATGTTTAATTGAGGAGTTGAACCCAGGCCTCCTAACTCCAAACCCAATGGTATGATTATATATCAAAAATTCAGTCATTGTCAGACTTCTTCACAGGTTATTGCAATGGTCTAGGCAGTAGCTTGAGGAAGACCCACACCCGATTGCAGGAAGCATCAGAGGAGAGAAGGGGGTGTATTTGAGAGAAGTTGCAAAAGTGAGATCCTTGGGCTCTTGCAACAGATTGGATACAGGGGTGAGATATAATGAGAGGTTAAACCAGGAGGATGGTGTTGCCCTCGACTATAATACAGAAGTTAAAAGAAGGGGAATTTAGAGAGAAAGATAATGAGTTATGTTTCAGATATGTTGAATTTAAGATGTTCTATTGGACATCTAGTTCAAGCTGTCTGAATGGCAGTTGGAGATAAGAGATTAGAGGTGAGCAGAGGCTGGGGCAGGATAGATAAGTCTGAGAATCATCAGCATGGAGATTGTAATTAATCTCCATGTAATTAAGTCCCATGGGGGCTGATGAGATCATCACGTGTCATATAGGAAGAGGAAAAGAGAACCCTGGACTGAGTCCTGAATGACATCTATGGTTAAACGATATGAGCTGGAGGCAGATCAAGCAAAGGAGACTGAAAAGGATCCATCCCAGAGGTAGAAGGTGAACCAGGGGAGTGTAATACCCTGAAAATTTAGAGAGAAGAGATTAATCCACAATGTCAAAAGGCTGCAGGAGAGGCCAAGTAGAGTGAGGATTGAAAAAAAAAAAAAGGTCATTGGGTTTGACAACTTAAAAATCCCTAGTAACTTTGGAAAGAGTAGTTTCATTGGAATGATGAGTTTGGAACTAGATTATAAAGGGGGAAGAAGTGAGTGACAGGAGAAGTAGAGGCATCTAATGTATACAGCCTTTTCTAAGCATTTGGCCACAAAGGGCAGAAGAACTATAAGACAATGATTGCAGGGATGGAAGGGTGAGTATATTTGTAGGAGATGGAGAAGGAATCAGAGAGTAGACAGAGAGATTGAAGATAAGTGACAGAGTGAGAATGACAAGTAAGTTGTGTTCTCTTGGAGGAGAATCCCACATCTAATAGCTTAATTGCCAAACAAGAATTTTAATAGAGCTTATTATTGTGGTTAGGCTTCTTTAAGAAAACAAAGTCAAGTCTAGTCTTCTTGCCCCAATTTTAGAAAATTAAGATGTCACTTATGCACTATAACTTGGGCCCAGTTTCATGATCCCCATTTCCTTGTGCATTGTTTTAAAATTATAGAATCTCTGCAGTGGAAGAACCCCAGAGATCACCCAATGCAACAACCAATCAATCCCCCAGATTTATTGTTAATTGTTAGTAGTTGCCCATATTATCTTATTGCCCCTCCCTATAACTTTGTGAGGTAGTTAGCCATAGTTATTCCCATTTTACAGATGAAGCAACTGAGGCACATAGAATATGAGTTCCTTTAGAAATCATAACAAGATTCAAAATGGGAAGGAGAAGATGGACGTGGCAGTATACATCACTTATAATCCTCCTTCCACATCAGAATGAGTAATCACTTGACCAACTAAAGCCAAATGAACATTTGGCTCCATCTACACATCCTCCTCAAGGCCAAATGCTCCATTAATTGGAGGCCCATCTGTTCTGTTCAGGGTGGGATTTGATACCTCCATGCTTGGTGGAGCCCCTTAGTAGCCGAGGCCTTGGACCCCAATTTCTCTCACTGTTGCTTAGTTTTAAATTGTGCTATTTTTTCTGAGTCAGAATTCATTTTGGAGGAAACTAACTTTTATGACATGGCTACGTCCCTTTTTGATATAATGAACTTTCCTTTTGATTGAAGATCTGGCACTGCTCAATCCCTAGATATGAAATCCTGTGATATACAATTACTTAACACTTAAAAAATGCCTTGCCAGGCAGGGTGCCTCCCACCCTTCTTCCCTCAGGGGATGGATAAACCTGACAAATCAATGGCAGAAAAATAGGCCAGAGCTCTTCCTCGCTGCAGAGAGGCTCCATTCCTTTGGTGTATTTTGACATTGATAGAGCTAAAGATCAAAAGGAAATGTAAAGGTTAAATACATTTAATTAGGCTTTTTTGAGGGCTTTTTTTAGATGAACAAAGATTTTTAATTAGTTTGATTTTTTTTTCTGTTTTAACCCTTTGATTTTATTTTTAAATTTTTTTCATATGATCTGTTTTTGACCCATAACAACAAAAACCCAACAGATAATCCCTACAAAGTACATCCCTTGAAAAAAATTAGACAGAATCATCTAACTGCAAATACACATTTCTAAAATAATAGCTTTTTATTTTCCAAAATATATGCAAAGATAGTTTTCAACATTCACTCTTTTTTTTTTTTTTTTTTTGCTTTTTGCTGAGGCAAATGGGGTTAAGTGACTTGCCCAGGGTCACACAGCTAGGGAATGTTAAGTGTCTGAGACCAGATTTGAACCCAGGTCCTCCTGACTTCAGGGCTGGTGCTCTATCCACTGCACCACCTAGCTGCCCCTCAACATTCACTCTTGCAAAATCTTGTTCTCAATTTTTTCTCCCTTCCTTCCCCCCACCCACCCTCTCCCTTAAACAGCAAGTAATACAGTGTTAAATTAAATAAATGTTAAACATGTGCAATTCTTCTACATATATTTCCACATTTATCATGTTGCACAAAAATCAGATCAAAAAAGAGAAAAATGAGAAAGAAAACAAAAAAGCAAGTAAACAACAGCAAAGATGAAAATACTATGTTGTGATCTATATTGCAAAGACACATTTAAGCAAGAAACATTTATTCAATAATGATTGTGTGCTGAGTCCAGGGCTCTATCCTGGGGAAAATATCACATTTAGATAAGACACAGTCCCTATCCTCATCAACATTCCAGTTGGGGATAAGACACCCACTCAGCTGGCTCGAATACACAATATTGCATGATAAATGTAGTCAAAAGCCACAGAACATCATGTGGCCTGGGAGAGGGAAGGTCACTGGAACTAGAAAGGCTGAATTTTTGTCCCCCATGTATTAAATTTGAAGAGATATTTCTCTGCCTTGCACAGCAGAATATATACACGTGCGCACGTGCAGAAAGCTGGTAGGGTGATGTTATGAGACTGAGGAGCCAGGGACCCTGGGTTTGAATCTCAGCCAGCTTTAATAGTAACTAACTGAAAAGACATGAATAAGTCACACTTTCATTCTGTGCCTTAGTTTGCAGGTCAAATGGACATAATTAACTCTGCAATCCCTCTCTCTCACGTGATTATTATAGTATTTTGTAAACTTTCCATTGCTATACAAGTATATTATTATGAAAACCAAACCTTTAAAAACAGTAATAATAGCATTTATGTAGCACTTAAAGGTTCATAAAATATTGGATAAATGTTGTCTCATTTTGGGACAGTTAGATGGCACAGTGGATAGAGCACTGGCCCTGAGTTCAAATGTGACCTTAGACACTTAACACTTACTAGCTGTGTGACCCTGGGCAAGTCACTTAATCCCAACTGCCTTGCCAAAAAATGAAAAAAAAATAAATTTGTCTTATTTTAGCCTTACAAAAATGCAGAGAAGTAGGTGCTGTTATTATCCCCATTTTATAGATAAGGAAACTGAGACTGAGAGGTTCAGTGATTTGTCTGAGGTCACACAGGTAGAAAAACTCTGAAGTGGGATTTGAGTTCCAGTTCTAGTAGTCTACTCACTGCTTGACCTAACTACTCAGTGAAAGAAGTGGGGCCCATGAGGGACATGAAAACATGACAATCTACAGGACCCCCAATAAATTCTTTGTTTAATGATACAAAGTAACCCCAAGGGATTTTCCAGAGGAAACAAATGTAGTCCTTGAGCCTGCGCCAAACTCCCCAAGACCCAACTGAGAAACCTTGGCAACAATGAGGCCATATTAACTCTAGAGTGTGTGTGTATGTGGTGTGTGTGCACACACACACACACACACACAGTCCTGATCCTCACATGAATGAACCATAAAAAGGTGAATTGTTAAAGTTCATTTTTAAAAGGCCTATAATATCCATAAATGGAAGATTTTTCTTGCACGTGAAAAGAATGTCATCCCTTGAGAGATATCCAGAAATAATGGGAAGAGGGTTAGAAGAGGGAGCTTGGCCCAACTCTGCCAAGATTTATGGGTTGACTATGGCCAAGTCATCTTCTGTCCTTGACCCTCTGTTTTCTCATTTGGAAAAGGAAGGGACTGAATCTCTAAGGGTCTTTTTGGCTCTGATATTGTGTTCTGTTTTCCTATGATCCCTTTCAGCTCTGATATTCTTTCTGATTATGTTCTAAGATGCCATGCAGTTCTGCCATGCTATGATTCTATGAGTTAGATAAGATCTTGAGACATTATCTAGTTTAACCATCCCCAGTGCATCCATTTTAGGAATTCCTTAAACATCCCTGACAGATTCAGCCAGTCTTGTTGTCTTTTGAAAGCTCATATTATGGTGAGTTATGTTCTCTGCTAGGTCTTTTCTTTTCTCTATACCCTCTTTGAGTTACCTTCTTAGATCCCACTGGTTTAATTATCATCTCCATGCAAATAACTCCTGGCCCCATACTTCCAGTCCTATTATCACTAACCATTTGTTGGATATTTCAAACTGGAGTTTTGTCATAATCATCTCAAATTCAACCTGTCCATACTTCAACTTAATTATCTTTCCTCTCAAACCCTCTTCCAAATTCACCTATTTTTATTGGGGGTTCTACCAATTCTTATAGTCACAAGCTTCACAAAATTTCAAGTTTTTCTTGAAATTGTCCCATATATCCACTCAGTTGTCACATCTTGTTATTTCAATCTCCCTCTGATATTTTCTTGGCTACCATTCTAGCTCAGGACTTTATCACTTCTGGCCTGGTCTGTTGTCAGTAGCTTGTCCTGTAATTCAGCTCAGTTGGCCTTTTTCTATTTCCTCATACACCACACTTACTCTTGTCTTTGCACCTTTGTCTTGGCTGTCCCACTTCCCTGGTATTACCGTCTCTCAGAAGCCCTTGCTTCCTTCAAGCACAACCTGAGTCCTTTCCTGATGTCCCCCACTGCTAATACCACCCCACCCCAGTTGTTCACGTACTTCTCTTGCATATGTCTGCATATGAACATGCTGGACGACAAGCTCCTTGAGAATGGGAATTATTTCCATTTTTGTTTCATTTCCCTAGTGTCTGGCACATATAGATACTAAATATATGTTTATTGATTAGTTATTTAAAATGTCTCTCCTCTCCAATCCTTCCGGTGCCAAAAGGATTTTCCCAAAGTGGAGGCTGACCATTTTATTCCCCTGTGCAATTAACTAGTGGCATCCTATAGCCTCTGTTCTGTTTTAAAATCCTTTGCAATCTGGTTTCAGTCCTCCTTTTTAAAGTTATCACTTCCCACAGTCACCAGTCCGGCTTCCTTACACATGAAACTCCATATCTTATCTCTATCTTTGTACTGACTTTCCCACACTTATAACATATTCCTACCTCACATCTACCTTTTTAGAATCTCCTTTTTCATTCAAAATTCTGTGCAAATGGTATTTCCTCCATAAAAGCCTTTCCTGGTCCTTCTAGCTGCTAGTTTTTTCCTCTCCCAAAATTTACTTTGTATTTATCATCCATATATACACATTTGTATATATGTATTATGTATATGGGTGTGTGTAACACAGGAACTTTTAAAAAGGGAATATTTACTTCAAAAGCACAATCATGAATATACATACTCCCCAACACACAAATAACATAATTCCCTTCTCCCTCTTACCTCTCTCTGGGGAGGGGAAAGGGATCAGATTAACAGTTTAGCTCAATTGCTTTTGTGCATAATCTCAGCTCTAAGTCCCAACTGCTCCTGCTCAGGCTTGAGTCCTAGGTAACCTGGCTCTTTAAGGCTCCCTCACCAGGGTAGTTAGCTCCACCATTCTGCCTGCAATCCCAGCTTCAGGGTTTTCATGACTTGAACCACCAGGTGTCATGGGGGT
The DNA here is from genome assembly GCA_023553655.1 of Myrmecobius fasciatus. Classification (NCBI taxonomy): domain Eukaryota; kingdom Metazoa; phylum Chordata; class Mammalia; order Dasyuromorphia; family Myrmecobiidae; genus Myrmecobius; species Myrmecobius fasciatus. Next base: position 13,085 of record JAJPUD010007979.1, read on the forward strand.
CACTTCTGGCACCTGAAATGAAAGAAGACAAATAATACAAAACAGAAAAATCACCCTCAGACCCATTTTGGGGAGCTAGAATAAAATAGAGGGAGGAGGGGAAGCACTTGCCTTCCCCGCTTTGCAGTTTAGTTCATGGTGACCACACCAGACACTACAGATTCTGAAAAGAATGAAGCTGAAATGACAGAAAAGAGAGTGGGAGGTTCAGCTTCACCAAGTTTAAATTGATTGGCAGGTAGCCAATCAAAGGTGGCTACCCCAGCCACGTGGTAGGGAGATGCAGCAGATTCTGTGTTAAATAGAACAAGGGATGCCCTCAAGATCCTTCAAGGACTCCTCCATAACAGGGAAGCCCAGCACGTATACATGTATAAATAGTCATGTGGGTGACCCCTTCTAAAGGATGATCTGTAAGCTCTTTGAGAGCAGGAATTGCCTCACTTTTGGTTTTGTATCCCCAGAGGATAGCGTAGTGTCTGCCATATAGTAAAAGCTTAATAAATGCTTGTTGATTATTTGATTCTCTGTGGGCACCTGTATTGAATCATCTACATTTGATGTGCTTTAGGCTAACGGCTTTTGTCCTGAAGTCCTTTGCCCAGTCACGGGGGTTTATTTTCATTGATCCTAAGGAGCTGGTGTCTGCCAAGGACTGGATCATTCGGCATCAGAAGGAAGATGGCTCCTTTCCTGCTATGGGAAGAATATTGAACAAAGACATCCAGGTAAGCAGAACAGCACTCTCAAGTCAACAGGTCAATTCAACAAGCATTTATTAAGCACTTATCATGGTTTCTTTGATTCCCATGACAGAACTCTAATTATAGGTAGTCAGGTGGTATTATCCTTATATTGTGTTCACAACTGAAAGTTGTACTTGTTAAGTTTGCCCAGGGTCCTTCCAACTCCAATAATCGGAGGTTCTTTGATGCTGTTCTTGGGAATTTTAGTGACAAATCCAAGCCCTTTATTTTTTTTGTTAAAGCTTTTTATTTTCAAAATATATACATAGATATATATGTACGTAGATATTCAACATTCACTCTTACAAAATCTGGTATTCTAATTTTTCCCTTTCCTTCTCCCTACCCTCTCCCCTAGATGGCAAGTGATCCAAAATATGTTAAACTTGTGCAGTTCTTCTATACTCTTTTCACAATTATGCTGCACAAGAAAAATCAGATCAAAAAGGGAAAAAATGAGAAAGGAAACAAAATGCAAGCAAACAACAATTAAAAAAAACTGGAAATACTATGTTATGATCCACATTCAGTTCCCACTATTCTTTCTCTGAGTGCAGATGGCTCTCTCTTCATCACAAGATTATTGGAACTGATCCAATCTTATTAGATATCTCCTCAAACTAAGGCCCCAGAGTTGGTGCAGCCATGAGCCTCAAGTGAGATAATGCATGTGAAGCACTTAGCAAAGCTTATCTTTGTTATCATCATCATCATCCTGCAGGCTAGACTGCTGGTGACTGCGTTTCTGGTGCAACCTTCTCCTGCCCACCTGCTGGGTACAGGCAATGGCTCTAGGACCTCACGGGGCAGGCTAATGAGTGTTTAACATCCATCTGGATGCACATACCATTTTAGTTTAATCTGCATTAAACTTTCTTAAGTCCAGACAAGCAACCAAACAATAAAGCAAGCCCTAATTTGCAGAAATTGCTCATTTCTGAGGCACGAATGTTCTTACTGAATATTTAGACTTTTGCCTGGGTCATTTAGAGCTGGCTCTCACAATCTCCCCTACTGCTCAGATGATGGTGTGGTACTTGACCTAGGATTAAATAGAGGTTTAGAAAGGAATTGAGAAAGGTTCTGGGGCACCAGCCAACCCAATCATAGCAGCAAAGTGTAGGAGAAAGGTACGGTCCCAGCATCTTTTCAGCACTCAAAGTACCCATCCTTTTCATGCCAGTTTAACAGATGGGCCAAGGAACTGGAACTAAAACACACATACACACTCATATACACACTCACATAGCACACATATGTATGCACACACACACACATTTATACATACATATACACACTTACCCTGGTAATACACTCATATAACATACATATATAGACATACACTCATATAACACACACTCACATAACACATACACAAATCCATACACATATACATAGAGAAACAGACAAATACAAGCATGCTCAGACCCATAATCATACAGATAAACAAAAGTACATACATATATGTATCAAGACACAACCAGAATAACAAACATATTCACTAGAAGAATGGAGCTGATGTAGCCTCCTGTGCCCTGAACATGAATAGTACTTAATAAATTTTGAATGTTTTTATTGAAATACACAAAGGCAGCTCTCCCTAACTGGGTGATAGTAGACTAAAGGAGTCCTTCCTCAGTCATGTTTAGTTAGCTGAATTACTCTAGGTAACTTAACCTCTGAGTACCTCAGTAACTTAACCTCTGAGTGCCTCAGTTTCTATAATCTGTAAAATGGGGGTCATAGCACTTACCTCAGAGGATTGTTGTAGGATCAAATGAGAGATCATATCTAAATTATATATAATAAAAATGCATAACTTAAAGTGCTATAGAAATGCTAGCTATCCCAGTTAGATAAATATATTCATTCAGTCATGGTGCCTCAAACATACGTATACCGGCAATGTAGGCTGCCGATCTGGTTTCATTTCCATTGCATGTTGTTCTCTAGGGTGGGATCCATGGGAAGATCTCTCTGACTGCATATGTGGTGGCTGCTCTGCTGGAGACAGGAATAACTTCTGAGGTAAGGGACAAGGAGGGCCTGTATTTTTTTCGGGGTGGGGGGGAATGTGAGACAGACAGACACAGAGATGGGTAGAAGGATTGGAAGACAGACAGGTAGGGGGAGAGATAGAGGAGGGAAAGAAAGAGATAAAGAGATAGAGAAAAGAGAGAAAGAAAAGAGAGAGAGAATATGTGGAAGTGTATGTTCTGGAAACATGGGGATTGGGATGGGAAAGGCAGGTGACAAATGCTTCTCTTGGTTATACTGTATGGATGCATCCATGTGTGACTGCACCGTACCCCCAGTTCCCCAAAATCTGCAGCTTCATCTGTCCATACATGCATTGGCCTGTGCTCAGGGGCCAGGAGAGTTGTCTAATCATGGAGACCCATATTGTTAGCTGTATTGCTGTCTGGACATCTGCTAGAGAGCTCCTAGGAGAGGAGGGATCAGGTGAGGAGAGGACCTTTTGCCCATGTCAAGGAAGGGAATAAGCTTTTTATGTTGCACTTACTCTGTATCTGGCACCATGCAAAACACTTAGCAAACATCATCTCATTTAACTCTCACCACAACTCTGGGAGGCAGGTGGTCTTGGAATCCCCATTTTACAGAGTCACAGCTGAGCAGTGTCTTGAGGTTAGATCTGAATTCAGATCTTCCCGGTTCCAGGTCTGGCATTGGCCCACCAGTTTTCTCAAGATCACAGGCCTTGTTTGTGGAAATGCTCATGTTCTCCTTTGACAAGAACAACTTAGTGAGTCCATGTGACTTTGAGAATATGTAGAGAATGGTGAAATACAGCACAGGGTCTAGTCAGAAGACCCAAATTCAACTCCTATTTCTGCTTCAGGCCAGTGGGGGTGCAGTGGCAGGAGCTCTGGGCCTGGAGGTGGGGAGCATTCACTGACTTCAAATCCAGCCTCTGCCACTGAACCTGGGCAAGTCAGTGAATCCTGTTTGTCCCAGTTTACTCTGCTTGAAAACGGGGGTACTAATAGCATCTACTTTCCAGAGTTATTGTGAGGATCAAATGAAAGAATATTTGTAAAGCACTTTGCAAACCTTAAAGCACTATGTAAATGTGTCTTATTATTATTAGCTATTATTTCTTATTATGTTGTTATTATTAGCAAGTTTCTTTCCTTCTCCTTGGTTCATTTTCTTTCTTTATAAAATGAGGAGCCTTCGCTAGATGACTTCTATCCTTATTTTGGCTCTGAGCTAACATCGGTCTCAATTCTCTGGGACTTGGGATGTGGGACTCTGGGAAGTGAGCAGCATTTTAAGTGAAAAAGGTTGAGAGACTCAGACTGAGTCCTTGTTCTGTCAGTTACATCTTGTGAGACAAAGAACAAGTCTTTCCCGGCCTTCGCTTTCTCATCTTTCAAACAAGGACCTTGGATCAGGTGACTATAAGGTCCCTTTCAGCTGTCAATCTACAACCCTTGGTCTCTTCACTTCTGAAATGGGGATAAATACATGCACTACTTGCCTAGCTTAGAAAGTGTTATGAGAATACTTTATAAGCCTTAAATTTAAATGTAAGGGTCATTTATCATTGCTATTGTTATTATTATTATTCAGAGTAAAGAAGGTAGAAGGATTACATTTTAAGCAAGGACTTTGACTAGAGGAGGCACCAAAATGGGAAAGGGGGACAAAATGACATTCTCTACTAGGAGAGGACTTGACTAAGGACCAGAGGGGCTTGGGAAAGGGAAGAGTTGGTAGAAACATGTGATCTTAGGGTTGTCATGGTTATGTGGGATTAAATTAGTTCTGAATGGATCCAGAAGGCTAAACTAAGAGCAGTGAGGAAAAGTTACAAGAAACTAAAGACTGGGTAGGAAGAGGAAGAAGATTTGGATTAAAGATGTATTAAATTTGAGATGATAGCAGGATATCTGAATTGTGTTTAGAAAGCAGAGGTTATGGACTGGAGCTCAGGAGTAAGGTCACGACTGAGGATATAGATCTGGGTTTAATAGCTTCTAGTCATTTTTTTCCATTCATCCTGTTTAGAGTTTGCTTTGTATCTATTTGTTTGCATGTTGTCTCCCACATTAGTTTGTAATTCTTTGAGAGCAGGGACTGGCTTTTGCCTCTATTTATATCCCCGGTGCTTTGGACATAGTTGGTGCTTAATAAATACTGACTGATAGAAGTAGGAGTTGAAATTGTGGGAGTGGATTTGGTTACTTTTGGAATGGAGAGAGATATGGGAGGGAGGAAAGATTGGGAAATTCCCACAATTATGAGAGAAAGATTGGGAAATTCCCACAATTATGAGAGCTAGGAGATAGAGGAATAATAAATAGTAAGGTAAGACTTCAGTACTCTACTCTCATGAAAATCAGAGTTTCAGAGGAAAATAGTAGTATCCTACTCTGCCAAGTCAGAATAATGTCCTTGAAGGAATGAACAGAGTTCTGATTTAGGGCAGTTATGATCTTTGTTTCTCTTTGACCTCTTAGAATCAAAATTAAAACCTATCAATGAAGAGATGTGAGTGAATGTCTGATGTGGGAGTGTGTGTGTGTGTATATGTGTGTATACATCAGTGTATATGTGTGAGAATGGCTCTGTCTGCACCAGTATGTCTGACTGAGTGCCCATATATTCATGTCTACACAAATATTTGTGTGTGTCTTTGTCAATGTTTGGTTTTCCATCTGTGTACTTTTCAGTTTCAGTTCAAACATTTATTAATCACTTGTGTACACTGTTCTCCTCCAATATGGTACTTCCATGGACATATTGTATTTAAGAGATGTAATAACAGAAATAATTTTGTTCAACAATCTTCTGGTCCTTAACATGAAGCCAGGAATAAGACAGGGAGGCACGTGTTCACCAAAGATATTTGCTACTGTCATGGAGAATATCCAGCATTTAGTCCAGATGGAAAAGGGATGCCCTACAGACAGTGAGGTCCTCCAGATGCACCTGTGTGGGAGTGACATTGTGTCAATCCACCAAGCCCCAGAACACTGATGAGCCCAGGGTATGCTATGAATAAGTGTACTAAAGAATCTCCTAAATGAAAGGGTGAGACTTGGAGCCAGACTTTTGAAAGCACTAAAAAGTTTGTCCTAAATAGTCACACAGGAAAAAAACCAATGGAAAAAGAATGTCTGTTGTCCAGATTAATGTACAGCTGGGTGGATGATCCATGAGCTGGATGAGTCCATCGCTTAGATAGACTCTATGGATGGCCCAGCTGGGATGAGGAGGAGGGCTAGTAAGACTGCCATGGGGAAATTCTGTAGTGCTTTGAATGACACCCAAATTATTCTGTAACAAAACTCCTTTTTTAACATCAATGTTCTCCTGCTAATACTGGACAGCTGGGAACCATGGAGTAATCACTGTCTCCAAGTTGTCCATGAAATGTCAGGAGATCTAGAAGAATTTTCTGGCACTTTAAGTGAACTTCCTGAATAAGAGTGGACCGCACAAGCATATGGACCCATGGCACTCAGCACCACAGGAGAACATCCATGTCAAAGAAATCACTGATCTGCAGAAATATTCATGTGCAATGCCTCATTTAAGTATTTGTGCATCTAGCTAGCCTTTCTATAGCACTTGAAGGCCTTCAAACCACTTTGCATATATTATTTCATTTAATCCTCATAACCCATTTTGCAGATGAGAGAACAAAGGCTAAGAGAGATGAAGTAAACACTTCCTCATGATCAACTAGTAAATATCTGAAACAAGATTCCAACTCAGGTCTTCCTCTAAGTCCAGTGCTCCGTGCTGCCTATGTATGGGATGGGGATAATAGTTTGCATCAGAGTCATTTGTATTATTGAAGAGAGATTAGGCTGGATAAGATGAGGTCCCTTTCTACTCAATCATTCAAGGCTCCCCAAGGAACAAATGGAATTTAAATATCTCCAGATACAATATACACTCAGGAATGGCCCAATGATCCTAGGAGCCCTTTGTCTGGTCTTTGAAAACAGCCACCTCTACAGTCCTAGGGGTGAGTGACCAAAACTATTTGCAAGTTAATTTTTAAAATAAATGGTCTCAAAAAATTTTTTAATTTAAATTTTAAAAAATTAAGTAAGATAAGTGGTCTCCTGACAACTGCCTTTACTCCTTTGAACACCAGCTCATGTGACAGACCTTGCCAAGGACTTTATATCTGAATGGACTGGGACTGCTTAAAAAGATTGGATTTATCCTTCCTCCCGCCCCACCTCATACACATTAAAGCATGTGCAGTAAAGTGCATATGCAATGCATTCATTCATTCTACAGGTTAATTAATTGTTTAGTCTGTAGAAGACTCTCAACACTAAAGGATATAATACAGAGGTGAAATAAGACATAGTCATTACTTTCAAGGAACTCAGAAATATATGCAGAAATTACTCTGATGTAGCTGGATCTATGATAAATACATTAAAAGAGGCACAGGATTATTTTGGTTTTTGTTTTGTTTTTTGGAGGGGTAATGTAGGTGGGAAGGAAAGTATCAGAAAAAGACTTCATGAAGGAGGGAGCCCGTTAGCTAAACTGGAAAGTAAAGGAAGAGATTCAACAATTGGATATTGTCAGGGAATTAGAGGGTATGTAGGTAATCAGATTGGGGGCAGCTAGCTATTTTGTATTGTGGATAGAGCATCAAACTTGGCGTCAGGAAGATTCATCTTCCTGAATTCAGCTCTGTCTTCAGACACTTACTAGCTATGTGAGCCTGGACCAGTCATTTAACCCTGTTTGCCTCAGTTTCCTCATCTGTGAAATGAGCAGGAGAAGGAAATAACAGACCAATCAAGTATCTTTGCCAAGAAAACCCCAAATGAGATCATGAAAAATTGGACATGACTGAAAAATGGCTGAATGACAAAAGAATCAGATAACCTTAGCGTTAGAAAGAACTTCAGATATCTTCTAGTTAAACTTCATCTGATGAATCCCAATCATAACCCTAAGTTTAGTGTGCAGCTTATAATACCTCTTGTGACAAGAAACGCTTCTTCTCTAAGACAACTCAAGACTGAAGTATGGATCTTAATAGCTTTGCTGTGCCTTCTGAGCCCACAGAGAAGTAGTGTGCCATTCCAGCATGGGAGACAGCAAGACATTCAGCATTTTTATATGTCGACAAAGGGTACTGATGGCACTGCCCTCCACAAGCCGCATCTAGATGTCAGGATTCAGTTTGGTGCCCTTCAGACTAACTAGCACGGGACTAGAGAGGGCTGACCTGCCTCTGAGGGCTAAGAGAAACTCTCTGGATGAGCTAGAATTGTTTAGCCTCTAGAAGACTCTGTTAGCTCAGGATTACTTGTATAAACATCTGAAGAGTGGAAGAGAGAATTGGTCTATAGCTTCTAATGGCAGTAATTAGGATTACTTGAGGGAAAGAAAGGTAAAAGAGCAGATTTTAATTTAGTACAAAGAAGAAGGAACTCCTTCATCCAAACAGTTCAAAAGTGGATTAAATTATATATGTGTGTGCAAATATAAATTATTTATTATATTATATTACTATATATGTATATAATATGACACATGATATATATTGTGTATATTAATATATTGTATATTATGGCACATGATATATTATATATTATGTATATTAATGTATTGTATGTTATGTATATTAATATATTATGTGTTATACCTTTATCTATCTACCTTTGGAGGTAGTGAGCCACTTGTGATGGCGCCCAGGTGAGGGAAAGTGTTCAATGATGCATTTGTTGGAGGGTTGAGCTGGATGTCTTCGGAGGCACCATGCCATTCTGGGATCCTGGGATTCTGGGAGAAGTGGGTCAGGTAAGGGACTGCCCTGCCTGTGCCCTGCAAGTGACCCCTACAGCCTGGCCCGGAGGTCCGTCTTTCTCGGAAGCCTGACCTCTCCCCTGCTCTGTGTGAACACGTTTATGAGGCATCCGGTGTTTTACAGCACAAACCAAATGTGGTTTCTTTTCTTTCTAAGCCTCCAGGGCTAATCGAGCCCTTTTCCTTGTGCTCAGCTCATGATACTGCTCCCCACCTGGGTGCAAACCAGAGCTCAGGCTCCAAAAGGAGAGAGCCCCGTTTCTGGAGCAACATAGCTCCTACTGGCGGGGCTGCTCTCTCTGCAAGCGAGCCAAGGGGGAAGAGTAAAGGTCATACCCCAGAGGAATGAAAGGAAACAAATTACATCAAGTACAATTACATTGTTTCTATAAATTATCAGAACTGCGTTCCTGAGTGGCGAAGTCATTGCAGTTCATAAAACATGATTGCAGGATGCAGTCACCCCATTTCCCCCACCCCCACCCAGAGACCTTTGGACCTTATTATTCTCTGGCATCTATGTCAGAAACAGCACGGAAACCAGGACCGAGACCTGCCTGCCCTCAGCACCGCTGTCATTTGCATCATTTTTCCTTTCCCGTTATCCCAGCATTGTGTGTGACCAAGTCCCATCATCTTCCCTGGGTCTCCTTTTTTTCATCATCTCTTAAAGAAAGTAGTTGCCCTGAATCTCCCAGGTTTATAGATTTTAAAGCTAGAAGGTCTCTTCTAATCAATTCTTTGATTCTTTATTTTAAAAAGCAATCTTGGAGGTCCAGCTCTAAATCATATAAATTATGATGCTCCCTCTGCATGTGCCACAGTCAGACAAGCCCCAGAATGCCTCCTGGTCATCAACAGGCTTCTTTCTACCTCTTAAGATCCCCAGCTCAAGAGCCCATCCTGATCCCTTGGCACCAGGATCTGCTTCCCTGAAATTACTTTGGATTTGCTAGGAAGATATCTTTTTTTTTCTCCTGAAGCAATTGGAGTTAAGTGACTTGCCCAGGGTCACACAGCTAGGCAGTGTTAAGTATTTGAGGAACACAGGTCCTCCAGACTTCAGACTGATGCTCTATCCACTGCACCACCTGCTGCCCCAGAAGATATCTTTTTAAATTTATTTGGATTCGCATTGTTTCTTCTAGTGAATCCTTGGGGAAAGGATTTGTCTTTGTGGCCAAATAAATGTCTATTGAACAAATGAATATGGGAGTGAGTGAATGAATATTAAACAAGGCCTTTTTTCTCTGGACCTCAGTTTCTTGATCTGAAGTATCAAGATAATCAACTTCTGAGCCCCTTTTTCAGTTCTAAATCTGTGTGAGCTGATGATCAACCAATCCATGTTAAAGGTAAGAAAATCAATCCTAGAGATTAAATGACTCACATAAGATCACCTAGCTCTTTGGTGGCAGACCTGGGACAACAGCTTAAGTCTTCTAAGCCCTGGACCCTCACTGTCCTGTGTGTAGAGCATTCATTTGCCTCCTACTCTGTACCACACAAACTAGACTTTGGCTGTCCTGTTTTAGATTGTCCTCCTGCTATTTCATTTAGTCAGTAATCAATCAGTCTAGCATTTATTAAGTTCCTACTATGTTCCTGTGGATAGAGCACCAGCCCTGAAGTCAGGAGGACCTGAGTTCAAATCTGGTCTCAGACACTTAACATTCCCTAGCTGTGTGACCCTGGGCAAGTCACTTAACCCCAATTGCCTCAGCAAAAAGAAAAAAAAAAAAGTATATACTTTCTCCTGGGGATCCAAATACAAAAGTAAGACCATCCTTGTATTCAAAGAAAAAGTATATGTATAGTTATTATGCACATGCACAATACTGTATGCACATGTTTTACTATGTGCATGTATGTACATGCATCTATGTGCAATGTATTATGGGGTTTGTGTATGTATGTGTGTGTGTGCGTGTTTCTATGTATTTAATTCTTGTCAACAAGATTTTTGGTTCCTGGAGGCCACAAACCAAGGATTATAAATCTGTTGTCACTCCTGCAGAACACTTAAGAGGTATTCAATGAATATTGGAAAAGGATCAAATCAGTTTTTGATTTAATCTCTTGGTTCAACCATCATGTGGTCTTTTGTCCAGTCTTATGAGTTTGTCATGGTTGCTGTTAAGATTCTCCAAAGGTGCTTTTAAGACCTACCTAGATTCTGAGAAGAATGCTTCTACAAACTGCCCCACAGGAGACTTGGATATAGGACCCTGACTCACCTTCCCCCACTAGAGCCCTGCCATCTGCCAGACCCCCGGCTTAATCTTCCTCCTGTCACATGACTGTCTCAGAGATGGAGAGAAAGTTCAGAAATCCTTGTCCCTTGCAGAGAGGAAAATTAAATCCTACAACCATTGAGTGAGAATTTCTGAGCCTTGTGTATAAGGAAACCTAAACAATTCAGCCTGGCCTCTAAGGCTTCCCATAGCAAGACTGTCCCACAGTCTCTTTCTTCTTTTTGTTTAATACCATGTTACTTCTTCAACATATTTTTATGGTTGGAGCATGATGAAAATGTAAATCTAAAGTTTAGCACATTTGAATATTTGTTCCTCAGTTGTTTTTTTCTAAAATAACTTTTAGACATTTACTAGCAGTCCTGGCAAATTACTTAAGCCTTTTTGCCTCAGTTTTCCTAGCTGCAAATAAGCTGGAGAAGGAAATAGCAAACCACTTCAGTTTTTCTGCCAAGAAAACTCTAAAAAGGGATCATGAAGAATCAGACAATACTCAAAATGATGCAATTGAAAAATGAAGAAACTTTTTAAAAAGAGAATGATAATTAAATTATATTATTATAAGTATGGTGTTATTATTTATTATTAAATTATTAATAAAAAGCTATTATTAAATTATAAGTAAAAATTATTATTCTTACCTCAAGAGTTGGACAGGAACTCAGGGGTCTTGGGATCATAATTTAGAGATGGAAGAGACTTAGAGGTGTTCTAGTCCAACTCTTTCATATTATAGATGAGGAAATCGAGGCCCAGAGAAGTCAATTGACCTGAAAAAATAGGACTTGAATCTAGAGCCAGCACTAAGTAGTTACATAGCTTATGAGTGATCAGCTTGCTTCCTCTAGAAAACCTTTACTTATAAAGAACTCACTATCTGCCACAGTGGCCTGTTCCATTATAGACAGCTTTCATTATTGGGAAATTTCCTCTTTTATCAAACTGTTATCTGCTTCTCTGCCTTTTCAGCCTTTTATTCCTAATTCTGCTCCTGGGGCCAAGCAGAGCAAGTCTTGTCCTTCTTCCACTGGCCAACTCAGTACATCACATGTTCTTCCTGACCTGCCATGGCAGCAGGCCTGGGAGCTGGTTATGATGGATCAGTCCCTAGCAACAAGAGGGCTTTCACAGGTTGAGATCAGGGAGAAAGTGTTCCTTGGCAATGAAAACTCTTGGGATGGGAGCAGTCCTGTTGTATTCAGTTCTGGATGTCACAGATGAGGAAGGAGGCAGATTGATGAGCTGAACAGTATCCAAAGGGGGTAACCAGACTAGTGAGAATTCAAGCTCATACTAGAGTAGAACCATCTGAAGGAGCTGAGCCATCTGTCAGCCTGAAGAGGAGACAATAATGGGAGCAAAGGGAGAGTTTGAGGGGAATGGAGGGAGAGGTGAAATTGGAATGACAAGAGAACTCTCAAATGACTGTCAAATGAAAGAGAGAATGTCTTTGTTTAGTTGTTTTCAGTCCTACCTGACTCTTTTTGATTCCATTTGGAGATTTCTTGGTAAAGATACTGAAGTGGTTTGCCATTTCCTTGTCCAGTAAATTTTACAGATGAGAAAACTGAGGCAAACCAAGTTAAGTGACTTGCCCAACACCACATATTTAGTAAACGTTTGAGGCTGGATTTGATCTCAGGAAGATAAGTCTTTCCAATTCCAGGGCCAGCACTCTATTATTTACTGCAGTGCCACCAAGCTGCCCAAGAGAGAGTAGAATTTTCCTAATTGATCCCAGAGGGCAGAACTAGGAGAATAAGTGGTGAGTTGTAGAGAGGCCAATTGAGTCTTGTTAGAAAGAAAAACTCTAACCGAATAGGCTGCATCTCTATTCAAAGCAGAAATTGTATGGCTGTAGTTAGAGCACCAGCACTGAAGCCCAGAGGACCTGAGTTCAAATCTGGTCTCATTCCCCAGCTGTGTGACCATGGGCAAGTCACTTAACCCCAACTGCCTCAGCAAAAAAAGAAAAAAAGAAAAACAAATTGTATGGCCACTGAGGAGGTAGGAACTAGAGGAAATTTCTTTTCATGGCCACCAAAGCCCTTTATACTCTGAAAGTCTATGAAATCTGTGCATCCTCCTTCAATTGACAGTCAGTATCCAGAAAGGCTAAATTGGAGTACATGGCTGATATGATAGTGATAAATGTAAAAGATGATATGAGACATGAAACAGGAGAGATGTGGTCACATAGCAGTTTGTCTGAAAGCAGTTTGGGGTTGTTTGATAGGCTGCAAGCTCAATTTGAATCATTTATGTGGAATGGAAGTTAATTCTGTCTTAGGCTGAATTCAGAAAAAGTAGGTGCCAGCCCTTTGGGCTCTGCCCTGCTCAGATGGCATCTTGGGCATAGTGTCAATCCTGGGCTCCATAAGTTAGGAAGGACATTGGTGAACTAGGGAGAGTCCACAGGAAGTCAACTAGCATGGTGAAGGGGCTCAATTTCATGCCATGGGAAGATCAGTTAGAGGAGAGAAGACTTACAGGGAACAACTTAATAGCTCTCTTCGAGAATTTGAGGGTTCATTACTCTTCCTTTTGTACAATTTTTAAAAAAATAATACTGCCTCCCCCTACAAAAAAATTACTCGATGCCTATCTATATAGTTGGCAAAAACAAATTCTCCCATTAGCTCTGTCTGAAAGTATGTTTCTGCATTTTAAGTTCAGCACTCCTGTTAGGAAGTGAGTGGTCAGTTATGATTAATTCTTTTGAACTTTTGGTTTATCATTGTGTTCATCAGAGCTCTAAAATCTCATGAAGCTTTTTTCTTTACCTTCATTTTTATTATCATTGAATAAAATGTTCATCTACCTCTTCAAAAAAAAAAAAGAACTTGAGGATTCATCCTGTGGAAGAAAAATTAGACCTGTTTGTATGATGGATAGAACTAGGAGAAATGGCTATGATGTAATTTAGGAGAGCAATTACTAGTTCCAAATGATGTGTTTGGGGTTTAGCACCAATGTTGGGGTTTGGCCATGTGAAGACTTCACAATGGCCAACCTCTTTGGCAAAATATAGGTTTATTTAGAAGAGGTCACAGACAAAATGAAAAGATGCAATAGACACCAGGAGTAGTAAATATGAAATAGAAAAGGGAGAGCATATAGTTAGCAAAAAAAGGGATTTTAACAATTAATGATGGGAAAGATAAGTTCCCTAGTGGAACTCACAATTAACAAAGAGAAAGGGAACACCCCATAGTGTTAGAATATGCCCTTAGCTGGCTGGCTAAATGTATAGAAGAGTTTAGTGCCCTGAAAGAGTTAGTTAGCTATAAGAAGAAGAAATAATAGAAGGTTGGTGGGGGATGATTTGAAAGATACCACAAGACAAAGTGTCATGGCAGACTGAGCCAAGGGGGTTCAGCAAAGATGGTGTGAGCTATGGACTGATTTACAGGAGAAATTTAACCTCAGCGGGGGTTGGCATAATTTAGATATCTGACTGGACAACCTCTACAGAGAATGAGACTGAAAGGTTAAACTGATCCTCATGAATGTTCTTCCCTGCTTGCCTCAGGGAGTAATTTCATCAATACTTCAGTCTTTTTCTGTCAACCATACTTGGTTACTCAGGACTTTATCAGATAGAAGTTGCAAAGATAAACTTCCTAAGAATTAGAACTATGAGGGCAGCTAGGTGGCGCAGTGGATAGAGCACCAGCCCTTAAGTCAGGAGGACCTGAGTTCAAATGTGGTCTCAGGCACTTAATACTTCTTAACTGTGTGACCCTGGACAAGTCACTTGACCCCAATTGCCTCAGCAATATATATATATATATATATATATATATATATATATATATATACACATATATATATATATATTAAAGCTATCCCAAAGTGAATGGACTGCCCCCCTTATTGAAATTCTTCAAGCAGAAGGTTGGATGCCCACTAATTGGATACAGTGTAGAGAGAATTCAAATTCAGGTAGAAGTACTGAAGACCTGTCTTCCCTGAAATTCTGATTATGTGTAATATCCTCAAGGGAATCAATCTATATATCATTATCATCTCAGATGAACTGGGTTCTGCCTCAGGGGTGAGAGGAAAGATGGGGGAAAAGTGATTAATAATATTGTCTTTCCCTCAAAAAGCATGTAGTCTAGTTTATTTCTGCAAACATTGAAGACATCAACAGATAGTCACTAAGTTCCATCTGTATGCAGAACACTAATAAGTGCTGGGAGACATATAAAGGGTTCCAGTGTAATGCAGATAAGCCAGTTATTAAGCATGTACCAAGTCCTCTGCTCAACACTAAAGATAATAGAGGCAGAGGGAGGGGGGAAGGACCAAGCACCTCAGTCTCTCTTCAAAAAGCTTACAATCTGAGTGGGTTTAACTTGTTCTCAAATCACTATAATCAAGTGAGAATAGGATTAAATGAGAGTTTTAGTCAGACCCAAGAAATTTCCAGAAAAAAAGGAATCAGTTCCTGCTGAGGATATAAGCTTCATGAAGAATCCAGAACCTAACAGGAAAAGAAAAATTTCTTTCTTTCTTTCTTTTTTTGCTTTTTGCTGAGGCAATTGGGGTTAAGTGACTTGCCCAGGGTCACACAGCTAGGAAGTGTTAAGTGACTGAGACCAGATTTGAACTCAGGTCCTCCTGACCTCAGGGCAGGTGCTCTATCCATTATATACCAACTAGTTGCCCTGAAAAGAAAGATTTCAATAATCATGAAGGGAGACCATTTTAGATATGGTGATGGGGCACTGTATATAATATCTATTATGTATCAAGTACTATGCCAAATGCTTTAAAAATATTTCATTTGATCCTAAAACAGCCTTGGGCAATATTTTTATTCTCATTTTGGGGAAATTTGTGACAAACAGAAATTAAGAGAATTGCCCATTTGATCATGGATAAAGCCCTAAGAGTCATCCTTAGTGCTCTGGTCAGTTCTTTCAGACATTTAAATTAGAGATGAGATGCTGATCTTCATTGTGGGGATACTTTCCACATGAAGGAGTTCCCCACGGAATGATGAGGACAATGAAATAAAATGAACATAATCTTGACACTTCAGAGAGTTGTGAAGAAAGTCCTCAATAAAACTTAAATCTCTGTGTATATAAATGTGATTTATATAAATGTAATAAAAATTAAGATTTTTTTTCTCTTTCCATTTAGGAAGAAAAAACAGCTATTAGCAAAGCAAAACATTTTTTGGAGTCCAACTTGTACTCAGCAGAAGATCCATATAGCAGCGCCCTCACTGCTTACTGCCTTACTCTCTTGCATAGTCCAGCTGCCCCAGCTGTGCTTCGGAAACTGAACAGCCTAGCCATCATGCAAGGTAATCTGTGTGAGTGGTCTTCATGGACCACAAGCATACCGTTTCCTCTTCCCTCAGCCTGAATGGATCTGTAGACCCATATAGTCATGTGAGAGCTGAAAAAGGCCTGAGAAAGCATCATCCATCCCTCATTCTGCAGATGAAATCTCTCAGGCCTGGGAGGAAGCTACTAGACCAAATCCTGGGCACTGTAACCGGTCAGATGATAGCACTTGCCAGAGGAAAGACAGCACAGCATGGTGGAAATGTTCTGCCTTGAGTTAAGGATCTGAATTTGAATCTTGACCCAGGCAAATCACCTCCCCAGTCTGAACCTCAGTTTCCTCCTCTGTCTGATGGCTAGAATTTTGTATGTTACAGAGATGTTGTGATCATTAAACAAAACAATTATGGGTAGAAGTGCATTCTAAAACCTAAATTTTTGTCCACTGCTGTAATTTCATCAGGGTGGGAAACTTCTGATATGGGAACTCCCTTCATCTATTCTGTAGACAGCAACTCTTCTATATAGTTTTAAGTTTGTTTTTTTTATTATTATAATTTTAAGTAGTTTCTAGGACTTTAAAAAGTTAAATGACTTGCCCACTGTCACACAAACTAGGAACAAGAGTGAAATCCAAGTCTTCAAGATTCCAAGACCTGCCCCCTACCTACTACACCTCACCATCTCCCAGACCCAGCTTTTCCACCTAGAAACCTATATCACTCTTACTATATATTATTATATAAATATTTGTATTAGTCTTATTATAAATTATCATAGAAAAATCTAAATCAGTATTATATAAAATGTATATATATATATATATTTATATATTACATATATAAAAATGTATATCAGTGTTATATATTATTATATAAAAATCTATATGAGTTTCATTAATTATTCATGGGGAACAGAAAAGGGCTTAGAATTGTCTTCATGTTCCCAGTTAGGCTTTCCAGCAACTAGCTCCAAATTGGAAATAATTCATTTAAAGGCAAATGACTGAGAATAAGGACTCCACAGGAACCTCACTATTCTGCTCTACTTGGGGTTTATGCCAAGTTTTCTCCTTAATAGGGAAACTTTATAACGCGGTTCTTTTGGTTCAGTCACTAACTCTCCTAGGATAAATACCCAGTTTGTGCAAAAAATACAGTCATCTCAATATATATATCTGTGTGTGTGTATGGATGGATGGATAGATAGAAACATAGATAGAATAGATACATAGATAGGATAGATACATAGATAGATAGGATAGATACATCGATACATAGACAGACAGAAAGACAGACAGATAATCAAACATGGACCTCTGGGACACAGCAAAGGAGACGAGGATGTGGCCTGTTCCATGGTGGCAAACCATATCAATGTAACTATATAGTCCACGTCTTTTTATTTCAGGACATACTGAAAGGATATAAATAAGAATAAACTTGATTCCATGCTTGGCGCTAGGATAATACTTCAGTGAGATTGCAGTATGTTTAAAACTATTCCTTTAAAAACCTAAATATCCTTGTTAGTTACTTGAGTTCATAGTCAGGAACTGCAAGGATGTTGTTGTGATAGGGCTCAGGCAAAAACTCAACCAAGATCCAATGTGAGCCTCACAGAAAGCACAAGCAGGCGGGGTGAATGGAAGGGGTGAAATGGCAGCATTTGTAGCTGGTAAATGCAAGGAGAGTCCCAACCTCTCTCTTTGGCTGGGACTGCATTGAGCTTTTCTTTTTTTTTTAATTTTTTTATTATTAATACTATTTATTTGCAAAACATATGTATGGGTAATTCTTAAACATTAACCCTCACAAAGCTTTCTGTTACAAATTTTTCCCCCTACTCCCCACCCTCCCCTAGATAGCAGGATATCCACTACATGATAATTATGTTAGAATACTTAAATCAAATATATGTATAGTTATTGCCACACATCATTTTTTTGTTCAGGAGAAATCATATCTATAAGAGAGAATAATCCAATAAAGGAGATACAATGCAAGCAAACATCAATAGAGAACATGAAAATGTTATGTTGTGGTCCACATTTCACATCCCTCTCCCTGGGTGTATATGGCCTTCTTCACTGCACAATTGTAATTGGTTTGAAGCATTTCATTGTTGAAGAGAGTCATGTCCATTAGAACTGATCCTCATATAGTACTGTTGTTGCCGTGTACAACGATCTCCTGGTTCTGCTCATCTCACTCAGCATCAGTTCATGCAAGTCTCTCCAGGCCTCTCTGAAATCGACCTGTTGGTCCTTTCTTACAGTGCATTGAGCTTTTCTCTGTCAACAGGGATGAGTAGTTTCTCCACTGGCCTTTGAGACAACTCCTATGAGACTGCTAGAGTAGAACCTTATAGGCGGCTAGAGAGACAAATCAGATGTGATTGCAATGGATCAATACAACTGTGGATTTGGGTCTCCCTGCCGATCTGTGCTTATGGATCACTGCCTTTTGGGCTTTAGGTGTTCCCTAGGAGAATCTGGTGTGTGCCCAACAATTCTGCCACTGGGGAATAGGACACATAAGGGGTGATAAATCTGTTTTCTAAGATTGATGACTTCTGGCCATTAAATGCCATACTGTCTGCTTTCAATACAGTGGTTTCCTTGGGAATTGGACTATAAGGAGGCTGAAGTTTGGGGTGGTTACAAAATGTTGTCAGACGCTATAGGCTTGATCATATGATTGATTTAGGGGTTATCGAAACAGGAGCATGGGTCTAGAGGGAAAACAATGAGATTGACTTTAGAGGCTTTAAGGTAGCAGAAGGTCATTCAGATGGATGTCTTTAACAAGTCCCTTCTGCATTTTTCTTCTTTCCTACGACATGTTTGTCGGAGTTTGTGGAAACGTTAGAGGAGAGGGTGAAAAAATGACCTGAATGTGCTCAAATTAAATTCAAATAAGGATAAATGGAAGCTCCTACATTTGATTTAAAAAAAAACTGTACAAGTATAAGATGAAAGGACAGGGTGAGGTAGCTAAAACAGCTGGCTAAATATGAAGGGCAGCTGGGTGGTGCAGTGGATAGAGCACCAGGCTTGGGAGGCCTGAGTTCCTGAGTTCAAATCTGGCCTCAGACACTTACTAGCTGTGTGGCCCCAGGCAGCTTACTTTACCCTGTTTATCTCAGTTTCTTTGAAAACCGAGCTAGAGTAGGAAATGGAAAACCATTCCAAGAAAACCCCAGCTGGAGTCACAAAGAGTCATCCATTACTGAAATGACTGAACAGTTTTGAAAAAAATATATGAAGGGGGGGGCAGCTAGATGGCATAGTGGATAGAGCACCAGACCTGAAGTCAAGGGGACCTGAGTTCAAATTTGGTCTCAGACACTTAACACTTCCTAGCTGTGTGACTCTGGGCAAGTCACTTAACCCCAATTGCCTCAGCCATATCTATATATAAGAAAAGAGGCCCAAATATGCTGGCACCCATGCTAAGTTTTGGGGTACAAGTACACAATAAAAGATAAATGCCTGGGGCAGTCAGACTATGATCTGTTCTGGCAGTCTGATGCAGATGAGAGCCTGGCTAAGCATGTGTTTAGTTGTTCTCCAATCAGGACAGCTCTTTTCTAGTAAGGTCAAATGGACTGGAGCAGTCTGATGGAAGTTCTGTCTGGTATGGTGGTCAGAGGTTGACTAGATATAGCAGACTAGTGGAGTTAGTGCTCGGACACTTAGCCATCAGAACATTGAATCCCCAGCGTGAGCAAATGAAAATGGGCAGATTATCTCACCCAGGTACTCGGGACATTTTTCTGACAATCTGGTCTGGTTGTGCTGGTCCAGATGAGGATAAGCAGGGTAGCAGGCTAGATGGACACCTATTTGTGGAGGTCATTTTCAATTATAGTTAGACCATCAGGTACCCTGTGACATCCCTCCCAACCCTGAGATTCTAGGATTCTGGGACCCTGGCTACCTTTTATTTGCTCTTTTAACATCAGTATTATATAATTCCAGATGGATTCACACATTGGAGCTTGACGGGAACACTTGTTACTGATGAGGACACATTTATGGGGTTTAACGATGGACTTTCTCAATCAGGTACTGGTATTCCCAGTTTCTTGTGTGTGTCTCCAAAGCTGAGACAACAATGTGCATGTTTATCCTTGTTATTGGCTCTTTATCCTAATCAGCCAGAATCTCTACTTTTGCAGGGACACCATCTGCCAGGAAGCTTCTTTTGGGATGGAATCCTCTCCTCTAATTTAATTATTAGTGGCTCTCTCTCTTTCAGTTATTTCAGCAGAGGTGGAGATGACAGCCTATGCATTACTGACTTATACACTCCTGGGAGACGTGGCGTCAGCGTTGCCGGTGGTCAAGTGGCTGTCACAGCAGAGGAATGCGCTTGGGGGGTTCTCGTCCACACAGGTGCGTCCATGTTTGGAATGACAATATGGCTTCTGGTTGCACTTTCACAGGTAGGAAGCATGAACAGAGTTCTGGACTGGGAATTAAAAGAACAGGGTATAAATCTCTTTTGGGGGGCTCAGTGTCCTTTTCTGTGAAATGAAAAGGGTTTTGAACTACTGAACTCTAAGGAACCTACCAACCTATAAAGTGGGGAATGAGTGTCACCCTTGTATTACACATGGAATCAAAATCTCAAAGATGGAAGGGACCTGAATCCTTCTAGTCCAACCCTAGAAGAAGCAGGAATCCTTTTTAGAACATAAATGGCATGTTATGGCTCAGTCTCTACTTACAAAAAGTCCCCATTGCCTCCCCAGAAGGTTCATTTGTGCAGTCACTTTTCAGTCATGTGTTCTACTCTTTGTGACCCCGTCTGAGGTTTTCTTGGCAAAGATAATGGGAATGGTTTGCCATTTCCTTCTCCAGCTCAGTTGATCTGAAGAAACTGAGGCAAACAAGGTTAAATGACTTGCCCAGGATCTCACAGCTAGTAAGTGTCTGAGGTTCCAAGGCCAGCACTCTGTCTACTGTGCTAGCTAGATGCTCAAATAAGCAAGTCTGATGGACTTTTATTGAGTTCTGTTTGAAAGTTTGATCTTATATCAAGCAAACTCTGCGTCTCAGCAACATTTTCATTTTGTTCCTGCTCTCACAGGTCAAGTAGA
The DNA here is from genome assembly GCA_023553655.1 of Myrmecobius fasciatus. Lineage (NCBI taxonomy): Eukaryota > Metazoa > Chordata > Mammalia > Dasyuromorphia > Myrmecobiidae > Myrmecobius > Myrmecobius fasciatus. Next base: position 34,313 of record JAJPUD010007979.1, read on the forward strand.
ATAAGTTGAATCTTTCTTTATTCTGATAGTCTATTAATCCTTGAAGACATCCTTCATATCCCTCCTTCATCCTCTCTTCAGGCTAAACAGTCTCAGCTTCTTCAGCCAGTCATCAAATGACATAGTTTCCAGTATCCTCCCTTTCCTGGTCACTCTCTTCCAGATGGGTTCCAGTTTCTGTTCTAAAATGTAGTCCTGTCACTGAGCAGAATGGTCAAAGTTTAATCTGCCCATGGTAGGGAACTATGGGTCTCTCCTCCTCATCCTCAGCTTCTAGTGCTGCTCCTCATGCTTAAAGCTCAAGTCTTCCTTCTATTGGGGGACTCTAATTATTGAGCTGAACATTTCTTGGAGCTCCCATGACTGAGAATAAGGTCAAGGGGCATGTCCAAGATGACCCAACTGCAGACTAGAGTCTTACTGTACCATGCTGCCTTAGCTCTGGGAAACTGGTAACTTTTAGAACACTATACCTATAGCAGGTCTATGGCCCTCTTCTCTTTGAGGGACTAGAGGTAGCTGGGGGAGTTTCTGAGGGATGCAGGGAGATAACAAGTAGAAATCAGATTCTGGTGCCATAAGAAATGTCTAGGTATCAATTTTTCATGACACATTTCTCAAATGTCTCCTGTTTTCATGATCTTTTTTGCCATAATTATTCATACTACCTGGGAAACTTTTAAAAAAAGGGTACGAAGTCTTTTCATTTTAAGTGAATTCTTGATCTGTATTTCACAGGACACATGTGTGGCTCTGCAGGCCCTGGCTGAATATGCTATCCTGTCTTATATTGGAGGAGTCAACCTTACCATCTCTTTGGCATCAACTAACTTAGACTACCAGGAGACATTTGAACTGAACAAGTCCAACCAGAAAGTCCTGCAGACAGCGGTGGTACGTTGGTTCCGTTCACACTGCAGCCATGAGGAAGAAAATGCTGTTCTCAGCTGGTGGGTGTGAATTCCCTGAAGAAGGATTATGGGAACCGACCCAGGTCCTAGCTCTAAGGAACGTCTCCTGTGTCAGGGGAAGGCTAAGCTTGATAATGCACAAAACCTTGTGAGCTGTTCTCTCCAAAGCCCTTCCCTAGGCGTGGACACACATGACTTATAAATTAAGGATGACATAATTACGGTTGCATCATTCATCACAGAGGGTGCTGGAGGCTTTTTGATGGGGAGTATTGGCACATAACTGGCTGTGATAAATGTACACAAGGTCAAATAGGCCCCGAGTCTTTACATGGAATGTGTTTTCCTGTGTCTCTTAAGTGAGAGTCATGTTTCCTCTTCTTTCTGCAGATACCTAGTATTCCTACAGGACTCTTTGTTAGCGCTAAGGGAGAAGGTTGTTGCCTGATGCAGGTGAGAAAAGGAAGCTGAGACCTCTCTTTCTCTATGTTTCTCCATCTCCCTCTTCCTTCTGCTTCTCCATGTCCCACTCTCTAGCAGAGCTCTGAATTGCTTTTTTTTTTTAAGGATAAGTGATAATTATTCCTCTAGATTTCATAGTGTTCTAGGAATCCCTAGGATGATGGCAACCCTACCAATTCAAGGCCAATCAAGTTCTCCTTCCACCCAATATGCATGTATTGACCAATAGCTCTCCCCCATCAAAAATAAATAAATTACAAAAGCACACTTTGTCCACAAGGGGTCCCCAGGCAGAATGTACATGACTGAAAACCAATTCCTCAGTACTACAAGCTAAAACAAGTGGTAGATCAATGTCTTCATTCTCAGCTAGACCAGCTGGTTTCTTGTTTACTTTTGTATTCCCCATTGGGTTGAGTTTGAGGCTTTGTGTATAGTATAAAACTGGAGGTTTTAGTGCCCTGCAAACTCAATATACATCAACAGGATGATATGGCAGACAAAAATACTAAGACTATCTATCCTCTGCCACATCAATACTAGAAGAGTCAGCTAAGTCAACTGACACAAAAACTGTATTATAATTTTACTTTGAAATAAAAAGTTTCATCTTCTATTTTCTGAAGTTTATAGTTTAAAATAATACCCTGTGCCCATTGACACTGCCTGGTCCTTTGAGATATTCTTAAATTCTAATCCTTTCAGAAGGTAGTAGCTACATTGAAAGGGATATTTAGTTTGCAACATGTAGCCAATATTTTCGGAAAGACATTCATTCCTGAAGAAGACAATCAGGGCAGTGAGAGGGCTAGAAAACTTGCTGCTTAAGGAATGAGTGAAGGAATTGGAAGTTTAATGTGGAGAAGAGAAGATTCATTGGGGATATAATCCTGTTCTTGACATTAAAAAGACCCTGTCGTGAGCTTCAATTTATTCTTTTTGATGCAATGGACCGATACTGTCCAGGAACAATGGGTAAATATTGGATAGAGGTAGATGTAGATTTGATAGAAGGAAAATATCCTAATAATTAGGATTATCCCCCCATCCACTCCAAAAAAGACCAGATTGCCTGGGAAGTAGTGAGTTGTCCTTCATTGGAGTTTTTCAAGTTGAGGATGCATGGATGGATGGTTGCATGGTTAGATGGATGGATGACCACTTGCTGGGGGGTGTTGTATATGAGATTCTTGATAAAATTGGCTCTTTCAATGCCTATATTCTATAACTTCAGAAAATGTTTGTTGAATCGAAGTGGCTATGGCCATGGCCAAATCCCACTCTATTCACCATCAGAAAGTGTCTGTGTATCTGCTGATGAGTCCTTCAAATCTTTTTTATTTTTTAGTGAAGCATTTGGAGTTGTGGCTTGCCCAGGCTTTAAGTGTCTGAGGCTTCTGCTTCCAGTAAGAATGGAAATAGAGATGTCTATGAGATAGGTCAGATAAGCAAATCATTGTAGTTACCTTTAGGACATAGTATAGATGCAATTGGGACTAGGATAGACTCTTCCATTCAATATCCTGGCCAGAGGACCTCTCAAATAATTTAAAATCCAGTTAAGGATACACACACACACACACACACACACAAACACAAACACACTAAAAGAACAACAGAAAGACCTGTTTTACCAGAACCAGTTTGATGAACTCTAGATTAGGTGATGCACACAGGAAGTCAATGTTTTAGGTATATTTACTTGAATTTTGGGGGGGGAGGAGATATCTAGTCCTGTGATTTGAACTCAAGTCCTCCTGACTCCAGGGCCAGTGCTCTATTCACTGCATCCTTTAGTTGCCCCAAACCCCTCAAATCTTTCTAACTGGAGCCCAGTTATCTGCACATTGGGTGAAAACAAAGCTTAATTGGCCTTGAAATGGCAAGTCTGCCATCATCCTAAGGGAAGATGAAGCCCAAGTAATGTTAGGGGTAATCCCTGCACCTGTGGCTTCATTTTCTCATCTAGCCAGACTGGTCTTTCCATTTCAGGAAGATACCTTGTATTCTCCTATCTCTGTTTATGCTCCTCCCATTCCAGCAATTCTAGAATTCTTTCTTCCCATCTTCTCTCACTACTATAAATCCTGCCAAGATCAAGCCAGACCTCCTTTCATGTAATTCTCTCTAATTATAACATTAGTTGTAGCTTATATTAATGCAATGCTTGAAAGTTTGCAAAGCACTTTACATATAACAATTTAATACAAGTTATTATCATCAGTCAGAGATAATGTTGTGAAAGAAGTTAAATTTTGATCTTGGCCTTAAAATGGGCAGGATTTGTAGAGATTGAAAGAAAAAGAGAACAAAGAATTCTGGGCTTGCTGGAATGGCAGAGACAGAAATGAGATAGTACAAGAATATTCCTATGTGCCCAGGTTGGCAGAAAATACATTCTATAAAAGAGTAGTAGGAGACAATGCTAAAAAAAAAAAATAGACTGGGAGTCTCTGTCTCCCTCCCCTGACACTCATTCAACTGAAGGAGCTCAGTTCCTAGAGAAGACTTAGGGGAATAGGAAGCCATCATCAAGTATTTAAAGGGCTAGTCTCTGAACAAGAATTTAGATTTGTTTCAAATGACTCCAGAGCAGAGGAGAGAAAGTTGAAGGCATAAATTAGAGCAGTCCCCAAATAGAGCAGGCTTCATTAGTGAATTACAGGAGAGTATCCAGCATATCTTATATGCTTATCATAGACATGCCACAGAGAATTCCTATCTTAGATAGGAATTCTGAGATGACGTGCATCCATGCATCACATTCAGTGCAGGCTACCCAGATTCCATGCAGAGTTATTTTTTTTATTAAAGCTTTTTATTTTCAAAGCATATGCATAATTTTTCAACATTGACCCTTGCAAAGCTTTCTGTTACAAATTTTTCTCTCCTACCCCCCACCCCCTCCCTTAGATGGCAGGAAGTCCAATACATGTTAATTATGTTAAAATACTTGACAAATCAAATATGTGTATACATATTTATACAATTATCTTGTTGTACAAGAAAAGTCGTATCTACAAGAAAAAAAAAAACCTGAGAAGGAAAACATAATGCAAGCAAATATCAATAGGGAGCATGAAAATGCTATGTTGTGGTCCATACTCAGATCCTATAGGCCTCTCCCTGGGTGTATATGGCTTTCTTCATCACTGAACAACTGGAACTGGTTTGAAACATCTCATTGTTGAAGAGAACCACGTCCATCAGAATTGATAATCATATAATCTTGTTGTTGCTGTGTATAATGATCTCCTAGTTCTGCTCATTTCACTCAGCATCAGTTCATGTAGGTCTCTCCAAGCCTCTCTGAAATCATCCTGCTGGTTGTTTCTTACAGAACAAAAATAGTTTATTCAGCCATTCTCCAATTGATGGGCATCCATTCGTTTTCCAGTTTCTTGCCACTACAAAAAGGGCTGCCACAAACATTCTTGCACATGTGGGTCCTTTTCCTTCCTTTAAGATCTCTTTGGGATACAGGCCCAATAGAAACACTGCTGGGTCAAAGGGTATACACAGTTTGATAACTTTTTGAGCATAGCTCCAAATTGCTCTCCAGAATGGTTGGATCCGTTCACAGTTCCACCAACAATGTATCAGTGTCCCAGTTTTCCCACATCCCCTCCAACATTCATCGTTATCTTTTCCTGTCATTTTAGCCAATCTGACAGGTGTGTAGTGGTACCTCAGAGTTGTCTTAATTTGCATTTCTCTAATCAATAGTGATTTGGAGCACCTTTTCATATGACTAGAAATAGTTTTAATTTCATGATCTGAAAATTGTCTGTTCATATCCTTTGACCATTTATCGATTGGAGAGTGGCTTGAATTCTTATAAATATGAGTCAATTCTCTATCCATGCAGAGTTTTTGATGACTAAATGATATATTCTCTCTTGTGGTCCAGATTGATGTAACCTATAATGTGCCTGACCCAGTTGCCAAGCCAGCTTTCCAGCTCTTTGTGAACCTCAAGGAACCCAAAACTGAGAGGCACCGCTTTCAGTCTCCACTTGGATTGGTCTCTCCAGCGAAGAAACTGGAAACCCCCCAAAGAGATTTGCCCCTTGTAGATGATGATGATCCTGCATCTGATCAAGATCACCAAGAGTACAAAGTGATCCTGGAAATATGCACCAGGTAAGGGGCTATCTAGGGATGGAAGTAGGGGATCATCAGAAAACCTGGAAGAAACCAGGCAGATATGGAATCAACAATGCTCCAAATTAGACAGTGCTACAGAACCAGCCAAATGAGAGGAATTCTGACTTTCATAAATTTATTATTGAGCAAGAATCTTTTAACTAGCATCAGCCCTGAAGTCAGGAGAACCTGAGTTCAAATCTGGTCTCAGACACTTAACATTCCCTAGCTGTGTGACCCTGGGCAAGTCACTTAACCTCAATTGCCTCAGCAAAAAAAAAAAAAAGAATCTTTTAACTAACAAACTAATGACATGCTCACAACATTCATTATCATGTGTTCATGCATTTCTGTGGACAAATTATAGTTACAGCATTGAGTTGCTCACTTTTGGGAAGCTGGGCCAAAAGGAGGAAACAGACACATTGGTGATTTCATGGAGAAACAAGCAAAACAAGGGTAATGAAGAGTTGGATTCCAAGGGAGTCCAAGAGAGAAGCAAGAGGTGGGGAGGCACTTGGAGAAACAGATGACATGTAGGGAAGCAAAGAGCAGGTAGTGCAAAAGTCAAGCCTCTCTCCCCGCCTCCCAGAAGTCTACATCTATTAACATCCCATGGTACTCTAGAACCTTTACCCTGCCACACATCTTGGATAAAGCTTCATTTATGAACAGAACGTCAGCAATTAATAAAGAGACGTAACTCAAAAGAAGACCTTTTTGTTCTTGAGTCCAGGCTCATATTTGTTACCAATTTGTTGTCATTTACTGTCAGGTGAGCTATTTCCTAACTTTAACCTAATGTCGGTGTTGGGAGGGGAAGTATGGTGAAATACTATAGGGATAGCATATTGAGGTTTCAGCAGAAAATTCCAAATCTAATAATTCTATCAAAAAAAATAAAAAGAAATAAGCTTAATTTAGTCCTACCTGTTCTTAATGAAATTATGCTCTTAATAATCACTATTTCCATTTTTAAGTGCTCACAAGATATCCCTTTAATAATAGACTTCCAAGAATGTTTCTAGAAATTGACATTAAGCTTACCATTCTATAGTTTGGAAACTTTATACTTTTCTTATTTTTGAAAATTAGGATTTTTTAATCAACCCCAAATCTTTTGATCCTCCTCTCCTATTCTATTTTATCTTTTGAAATTCCCTGACAATGGTCCAGCAATCACATATATGTTAGTTCTATGGGCCTGGAGTCATGAACTAATGGACTTCTTTTGAGTTACATATCTCTATTAACTGCCGATGTTCTGTCCATAAAAGGACCCTTGAACACAGAATGTTAGAGCTAAAGAAAATTAAGAGTTTCTCTAGTCCTACATTTTTATTTTATAGAGAAAGAATCTGAGAGTGAGAAAAGTTAAGTAACTTGGACAAAAGTAAGGACTATAACCCAGAAATCTTGACTGCATCCAGGGTTCTTTCTGGCACATCATTAACTTGAAAATGGTTCATTTGGCATAATAGGCTAAAAAGAGATACTAACAAACTCAATCATTCTCTCACTTATTAATCCATTCAAGAAAACTTTATTGACAGTTTTCAGGGTAGTAGCTGGGGAAGATTCTCTCTCCCCTCTATTTCTTATGTCAAAAAGTGCCATATTTATGTCAACTTACCTTTAGCTATCTAATATTCTCCCACCAATATGTACGCTTAACATTTATAAGGGGCAATTATCTGGTACAGTGGATAGTGCCAATGCTGGAGTCAGGAGACCCTAAGCTCAATTCTGGCTTCAGACACTATGTAACTCTGGGCAAGTCATTTCACCCTGCCTCGGTTTCCTCATTTGTAAAATGAACTGGAGAAGGAAATGGGAAACCACTCCAGTATCTTTGCCAATGCCAAAAGCAATAGAAACATAAAAAAGTCATGAAATTTTGCAGTAAACATGGACTTGATTCATAAATTAACCTTTGATTCTTTTTTCAATTTTCTTTTTTGAGACCCTCTCTCCACCTTGTCCAGGCTGGAAATATAGTAATCACTCATGGATCCAGCCCCACAACTGATCATCTTGGGATCTTTGAACTGCTCTGTTTCTACCTGGACCCATTTGCCTCTTCTTAAGCAGTCTAGTGCCCCTTCTCATCATATTGGTGTCAGACTATGCAGAAACCTGATTGGCTTAGCCCACTGATGCTCATTACTTATAAGATCAGAGGATTCATCAGCCTCCGCCTTTCCCAAAGCAGGGATGGCATATACATATATATATATACATATATATATATAAATATATATATATATGTATATATGTATATATATATGTATATATATATATGTATACATATATATATATATATGCTACTGAGCCTCACTCATGTTTGAGTATTGCCTTAACACTAGTTTGGAAAATGAATGCAGGTTCTGTGGAGATGAGTTGCTTTGGCAACAAGGGTATTTTCAGTCCTAATGAGTTTTCCCACAGGAGCAATTTAGTATTACCTTTCTCTAAAAGAAACTTAGGATCAATCATGCAATAATCATAATATCTACCTTAATGCCAATCCTGTGCCTTTTAACTCTTGTAAATATCGTGTGTACATTTTGAAGTTCTTAGTTCATGGAGAATCCAGAGAACAGATTGTGAAATACAGAAGCATACATTATTTGCTACATGGAGAAGATTCTCCTGGCTTCAACTGATGTCCTGAATAATGAAATCATTATTCAAATAACCATCCCCTCAGGAGTTTTCTCTCAATCTTCTGGATAAAAGCCTCAATGTGAATAAACTAATGTCTCACCTGTTCCTTCTCGGAAACTAAAGGGATTGTGCTATCCAGGATAGACTCCGAGTGTTAATTATATTTGGTCTGAGAGGCTTCAAATTGATCCAGGAGGATCTTCCCCATCACTGTAAAACTGACCTTCTCTTGGGATAAGAAATAGACCATCTAGTCAGCTATCCAAATAAGATTACTCACCTGTTTGGAGGTGGTCATGTGAGACAACATAAAGAGAAGACATTGGAGTTCTTAAATATCTTGGTACCTGACTAAGAATGAGTTTAGATGAGTCTTCTACAGTGAGATGTCTTGAGGTACCTTATTTGGCTGTAGATGGGGTCTGACGTGTGTGTGTGTGTGTGTGCACGCAAGCAAGAGCGTGCATGCTTGATAAGCTAATTTTTTTTCTTTGTTCTTAAGCCCCCTTTTCACTTTCAGATTCTCTGTTCAAAGATGTCTTGAGTTCTAACATTCTGTGTTTTATCATCCAAGTTCCAAATTTCTAGTTCCAAAATTCTCTCTGTCTTCCAGATTCTTCCCAGTTTTGACATTTTACTCTTAAGGGCGCTCCCAGCTTTGACATTGTCTATTCTAAGTACCCTTCCAGCCTTACCTTTCCAGATCTAAAAGCATTTTCAAGGGGTTAGTTAGAAACAAATACAGTTTGAAATAAAAGAAAAAGTATGCTCGATTAAAGAAAATATATGGTTTCCTTTGCCTTTTTCCCCGCCTTCTTCTCACAAGCCATCAATCTGCTTGAATCGGGCTCCGTCTCAAACCTCTGTCTTCACTCTGGCAATTCCCATGGCAGAAGTTATGGAAATAACTGCAGAAAGGCATCATTGCTGCAAGGCAACCACCTGGGTTATAGGCCTTTTCAACTAAGGCAGCAATGCCCTAGAGACCTCAGCCTCAGCATTGGGAGAGTCATGCAAAGAAAAAGTTACCCCCAGCCCAGCTCCCTGGGACTTTTCAAAAGCACTTGGTGAATTTTGTTAATCTGAATCACTCCTCTAGCTACAAGGGCTTTGGAATACAAGCTATGCTTACCATTGGTTTATTGAGCTTTTTAATCCTTTGAAAAACAAAGGAATCGATTCTCCTTCCTGTAGTGATACTATGATCATGTGGGTAGACTTAGAGCCATTACTTGCAGACTAAAAGGTGCCAGTGGGCAGAGCCATTCTCAAGGGCCGGTCACTTCAAGAGCTCCTAGAGAGAATAAGCTTCAGTTCCTGCCATTTCCCAGAGGGAAGAACAGAACACAAGTTAGTGATAGGAATGACGTTTTCCAGACCTCATGAATTCTATCCTGAAACTGCTTATTCTTTCCATTTCTCCCTTGTGTGCCTAATTACCTCACACCTTCATTTATAGGCAGCAGGAGGAAAGAGCTTGTCAACACTTTAAAAGATTCAGCATCATCTTCATAGAATCAATGTTACAGCTAGAACGAGCCCTATGTTCAGCAATGTTCTAAGGGACCCCAAAATATAGAATGTAAAATGTCAAAACTAGAAGGACTTTTACAGAAAGCAATATCAAGGCCAAAAAGGAACTTAGAATGCTAAAGTTGTGGGGACCCTTAGAATAAAGTGCCCAGAGTGTCAGAACTGAGAGAGACCTTAGAACTAGCCCCTACCAGAATAGATTCAGCTCAATGTTCTGACCCATGTAGATCTTCATGCATTCTATCATCTGCATTATTATTCTAGCATTTGGTGTGGTAGCTATTCCTCCTGGCCTGGTGAGAACAGAGACTATTTTGGTCTTTATAACTCTAATTTCCAAAACAGTATCTAGCCTGTAGGAGCTATTAAATGTTGCTGGATTAAATATACTCCAACCCCTTCATTCTTCAAATTGAAAAAGTGAAGCCCAGGGAAGGGAACTAATAATTCCAAAGCCCCACAGTTTTGTCAGTAGAAGAGTTGGGACTTCTATTCAGTTCTCCTATATTTTAATTCAGAGTTTTCTCCACACAACATCCTAGAAGCAAGCTAAATCCAAAATAATCTCTAATAAGAGATAATCTCTTTTCCTCATTTCTCATGCTATCCTTATGGAGAAAATAGAGATTTGTGGACTAGACAATAGTGCAATTATATGGATTTGGAATTCATTAAATTGCTGATTTTTAGAGGAGTCGCTAAAGGTTAGATACCAACTTTGAAGGGAAGTCTTCAGGGGACAACTTCAGGGATCTATACTTGTCCTGTTCTGTTTACTATTTTTATCAGTGACTTGTATAACAATATAATAGACATGTTTACCAAAATAGCAAATCACACCAGGCTGGGAGGGATAGCTACCTCGCCAAATGCCAAAATCATAATGCAGTTAAGAGAATGCAAAAAGATCTATACAGACCAGGAACATTGAGCTGAATCGATAAGATAAAATTTAAGTTAGATAAATATAAAATAGTAGACTAAAAAAACCTGACTTCACAAGGCATTAGTTTCATAGTTAAAGCAAGTTGTTTGCATGAAAAAGATCTGGAGATCATAGTGGGCTGTAAGTTCAATGTGTCAATGATGTGATAAAAACAACCTGAAACACTAATGTGATCTTGGATTACAGTGAAGGAGTCAGACTTTTGAGAAATAAGGAAATGATGGTGGTGCTTCTGTGCTTCTTCACTGTCAGGCCTCTTCTGGAGCACTGTGTTCAGGTGGGGATGTCTCTATTTAGAAAGGATATAGATAAGCTGGAGAATGTCCAGAAGAGGATCTCCAGGATAGGAAAAGGTCTTGAGCCCATGTATAAAGATTAATTGAAGAGACCAGGTTTAGCCAGAAAAGAGAATATGGGGAGTGGGGTTAAGGAAATTCACATGGAAGACAGATCAAACTTAATCTTCCTGACCTCCAAAGGGGAGGAACAGGAGGAAAAGATAGAAACTGAAAAGTAGCAGAATTAGGTTTTGTGTCAGGAATAACTTTCTGACAATTAGAACTGTCCAAAAGTGAAAAAGAATTGCCCAAGAAGGCAAATCAAATGAGATTTTTGTTTTTAAAATACATTTAGCATTGTACCTGCTTCATAGTAGCCAATATATAAATGCTTATTCCTACCCCTTCCCTTCCCTTAGTATTTTGGCATCACTGGAGATCTTCAGGCAGAAACTAGGTGACTCTTATTGAATGTGTTGGAATAGGGAATAGACTAGATGGCTGCTGAGGTAACTTCCAGCTCTAAAAACTAAGATTCTGTGATTTCCAAGTTCTAATCTCTTCCTTTTATATCCCTCTTCAGATATTCCCCAATAATCCCCTGATGGAGAGTTTTCCTTTTTTGTCTATTCTCTACCTGATTTGGATTTCAGTTCAGGAACTTGTAGAACTGGAAATGAACACTTTCATCACATCTTAACCTCAGGAGCTGTTGGCCTGTCTTTGGGTCACTGTGTCTGAGTCATGGCCCAATTTTCCATAGTCTTGAGAATCTGACTTGCTTTGCTTTTTTTTCTTTAAAATTTTATTGAAGTCTTGAGTTTTTATACATTTTTGTTGTTCAATCAGTCTAACTCTTTGTGACCCAGTGGACCTTACTGTCCATGGGGTTTTCTTAATAGAGTTCCCAGAGTAGTTAGCCATTTCCCTCTCCAGTGGATCAAGGTGGTAAAATGGTAAAATGATTTGCCCAAAGTCATACCTACTAAGTGTCTTCCTGACTCCAGGTTCAGTGTTTTATCCACTGAGCAATCTGGCTGCCTCTTCCTTCCCTCCTCCTCCCACTATGAAAAAAAGCTATATTGGTGTTATCTGTCCAGCATTTGATGCAAAGAATAGGAAATAGCATATGCCCAATCATTGTTTGTGAGGACATTTGATCCTAAATACATTCTTCTTTTTTTGGAAAGGTGGCTTCATTCTGGATCCTCAAACATGGCTGTTCTGGAGGTCCCTCTCTTCTCAGGTTTTCGAGCTGACCTTGAAAGCCTGGAGCAGGTAAGATGTTGAGCTGACGCTGCTAAAACACCTCCTGGGGCCCTCTGGGAGGGTGCACAAAGGTCAAGGTCCATGGCAAGGTTCCATGACATTGGCAATTAGGAATTTAAAACAAAACAAAACAAAAATCCTCAGTTGCTAAGAGCTATTTATTTTCAAGTGGATTGACAGATATTTTAAATCCAATTAGCACATTTCTATCACAGAGTCCAGGCTGGGTTCATTACTGTGCATGGATTACAGTAATTATATGATCTACATTTGGAAACACTAAAGAGCCAGCGTGTTCTCACAGGAGCTGTTTCTGGCTTCTTAGGGGTCTGTACCATCTCCAACATCTGGAATGCATTTGAATGGAGGCTCTGTGTCTTGGAATTTTTGCCACCCCCTCCCTTTTTTTTCTTTCTGGGTGAATATCCCAGTCACTGCCCTGGCAAACAGATGTCCAGCAGAGTAACCCTGAGAAACCCCCAAGGCCTCTGTTCTGGATTCCCCAAAATTCTGTTTGTAGTGACCTTTTCCTCTAGATGAAAGAAAGATAGATACCGGGACTTCAGTCACCAAGTGTTTACTGAATACTTATTCTGTACATGATGCTGAACAGGGCATAGGAATGAAAAGGAGGAAGGACACAAGGACCATTAAGCACCTACTATGTGCACTATGCAAAGAACCTTACAGATACTTTCATTTCATCCTCACAGCAATCCTGTTAGGAAGGCGCTATTATTATCCCCATTTTACAGTTGAGGAAACTGAGGTGGGCAGAGGTAGACTTTGCACAGATAATGAGTATCTGAGGCTGACTTTGAATTTGATTCTTCCTGACTCCAGGCCAAGGACCTAAAAAAACCTAAGCATCCTGTCTCAAAGCATCTCAAAGGGATGTTCTTTAGAAATGCAGAGTTTTGGGGGAATACAAAATAAGCAAAAAGATTAAAATCACAAGTACCAGATGAGGAGAATAGACAAGCCTGGGGGATTCTGGAGTGCTTGGAGGAGATGGGACTGAGGTGAGACTCTTATGAATTCCTGGTCGAGGCACAGCTGTAAAAGCTGTTGTCCCATGTTCTTCTTTCACCATCATTAATGAGTTTTACTTCCTCCAGGAACCAGGCGGGGTTAGGTCACTGTCCTTGTGAGTCAGAGACCCCACAAGGAGAGGCCATTCCTCAGCACACACCTTATTCTCTGAGCCTCGGAGATTGTCTCCAGTTCAGATATAGAGCGAGAAGGCGAGGAGGGAGAGATCATTTCATAGGGGGAAATGGAATTCATGAAGGCAGGAAGAAATGTTAATGGGTTGTTCAGAGTATAGTAAGTTGACCAATCTGGCTGTGAAATGGAGGATTTGTGGAGGAGAGGACTAGAAAGGCAGACTGGATAGATTTTACAGGGTTTGAGTGCCATGCTATGATTTGAATTTGAGTCTGTAGGCAGTGGGTACAAATGAATGAATGAACAAAGCCCATGTCAATCCCTAAACTAAGAGAGCAAAGAACATCCTGTATATATGGTCTGAGGAGGAATGGTATTGCTGACAAGATACGAGCTGGGGGACAGCTCCCTCAAGAAGGTGGCTTCTGAGCTGGGTTTTAAAAGATGATGGGAGAACTAAACAGCAAGAAGGCCATGACAGGCATAGGAGCCAATGTGAGCAAAGGGGCAGAGATGCCACATCACAAAGGTGCCAGCTTTCCAACCTTGGAGCTTCTGCCAAAGACCCCAGGGCTGGAGAGCTCACTCTCTTATCCAAGGCAGTCCATCCCATTTCTGCTCACTGTTCATCATGAAATGGCCTTTTTCCTATTATGCTAAAATTTGCCACCAAGTGATTTGTCCACATCACTTCCAGTGCCATCCTTTGGAGCGAGTATACGTCTCGTCCCTCTTCCATATAACGCACCTTCAAATACTTGAAGAGAGCTGATATTTTTCCCCCAAAGTTTTTCTTCTCAAAGACCTTCTCTTCTCCTGATGTGATTTTTCAGGCTTCTCAGCAAAATGGTCACCATTCTGTGGAGATGATGTGCCTTCTTCTGCCATTTAAGAGGCAGAGCTCCTGAGGGTGACATAGGTTATAGATATTCCACCCTCCAGGTATTCCCAAGAGTAGAACTTCCTTTTACCAAAGGGGAAGGATTTTGTTGCTCAAAATATAAAATCATAAGAGCTCTTCCTGCATGATGAATCCCACAAACTCTGATGGGCCTGCAGCTCCCTCCAAGCCCCCTAGCAAAGGGCCCCTTCTCTGGAACTCCCTCTGCTTCCAGCCTGGGTTATTGTTAGGTTTGGCCATTGGCCATTGTCTTTCCTTTTGTGCCAGGGTCCTCTATTAGTGCCACATATTGGTTTATTTGGTCTCTGCTTCTACTTCTCCCTCATTTTCTTTCTTTTCCTCTCCTCTTCTTTCTTCTTTCACTGTCTTCTCCCTCTCCCTTTTCCATCCCCCTCTCTTGCTATTCCCTCCTTCTCTTCCTCACTCCCTGTCCCTCTTCTTTCTCTCTCTTCCTTCTCTTCTTCCTCTCCTCCTTTTTTCTTTGTCTTTGTCTCTTCCTTTTTCTTTTTAGTTGTCTCTCTCATTGTCTCTGCATCTGCTGTGTCTCCGTCATCTGGGAGAATGATTTGTAGGCAGGGGGCTTTTCCACCATCTGGAGAGCCTTAGTGTTTTCATGATGAGTTTGCTGCCCTCTGGTTCTCCGCAAATCCTCCCAACACGACCAGGTACTGACAACATTGAGTGTTCCCAAGAAACTGTGGCTTGAGTTGGCCAAAGTCCTTTCCAGGGATTTCAGCCTTCCAGCTCATCAGAGAAAGATGTGTGTGCTGAGAAACAGTCTCTCCCTATGGGGTCCCCCAATCACAAAGACAGTTAACCCCCATCCTGCCTGGTTCCCAGGGGAAGTAAAACTCCTGCTTGCTCATTAATGATGGTGAAAGAAGGGCATGTGGCAGCAGCTTTTATAGCTGTCCCTCGACCAGAAATTCATCAGATCATGTGGGAAAGCAGACTTGGCTGCCTCACGGCCACATTCATTCTGTACCATGGAAGTACCTGGTTCCCTGTAGACTCTGTGTGGGTCTGGTTTGCTGCCTGACATTTATAAAGAAATGGCTCCATTCCTAGGAGTTACAGGGACTGTTTGAGACTCCTCCCTCCTCCTTTATGGGCACCGCTGGGTCAGCTAGGGACGGGATGTTTGCTGGCATTAGGCATAGGAGGCTGTGGTCACCTTGTTGGAAACAGTAATGAATAGTTGTAGGTCACTTCTGTGAATGCTTTGTGGGGGACATAGGAGCCCACACCCTGAAAGGGGAGTTTCTATTTTGGGAAACTTTCTGAATGGTCCCTCTTATTTGGGTCAGAACTAAAGTACACTTTCCTCCCGCTTCTTTCCAAAATCCTTTCCATCCTAACTGCCGCCCAGTTCCTTCATAAAGCCTACCCTGACCTGAATATTCTAGTGCATGGGTCTTATCTTCCTGAGATTTCCAGCAATCTACATCTGCCAGAACACTGGGTCAGCAGATTATGCCGCGTGTCCACAGCAGGACTTAGGAATGCTGGTGTCTCTCAGTCTACTGAAATCATGAACCCATATCCCAATGTCCTCCATGGAGCCTTTCTTGATGCTTCCAGTCAGTAACACCCTTGTCTTTAGGCTTCACAAAGCATTTTGCTTTAGAGTTCTCCAATGCCCCCATGATAATATTGTGTACTATAGTTACCTGGCTTTGTGTCTTATCCCCTTATTGGGCTGGAAGTTTTAGGACAGGGGCTGTCTTATCAAATCCAGCTTCTGATGCTAATGATTCGTATGACCTTGTACAACATTGAACCTGCTTGGTCCTCAGTTCCCTCACCTGTGAAATGAGGAAGTTGGAACTAGATGGTCCCTTCCAATGCTTGAGCCATACTTCTGACCTCTAGTGTGTATTATTTGGTTATAAGAAGGCTCATTGTTGTGGCAATAAGTGTTTGGTGATTAACAATATGTATTTCTATAAAAAAAATGAGGGAGTGCTTGCAGGGGTGAAATTTGTAAAGAACGGTCCATATAGTTCACCTGTTTTGTTTAGACTTTCTTCACCCGAGTCTTCCCTGTAGTATGTAGAGGGCAAATGTGGTTCCCCCGAGATTTGTCCCTCCCCACAGCCATGTATACTAAACTAGGGAAGTAAGCAAGCATGAAGCTGTGAAGACAAACTCAGTCATCAGAGCCCTAACAATGACCTGATGAGGCTTGGACTGGTACCTATTGTTGACCGATCAATGAGATCTAGAGTGATATGTGTTTAAAATGTGGCCTTTTAAAAAAGAAATCAAGCCCATAAACCCCAAGATATCTTGCAGAGTTTCAGCAAACAAAATTTATATTCTTTATGGAACACAAAGATGCTAAGTCTCCAAATATTTGAAGGATTGCATGGGAAAGAATGGATGGATTGCTCAATCCTGCAGACCTGATAAAAATAATGTAAGGAAATCTATGTTGAATAGAAGGAAAAACTTCTAGCAATCAAAATCGTCCAAAAGTGCTTCTGATTACAGTTGAAAGAGCCCCTGCCAGGGTCCCTTCCAAGTCTGGTCAGCCATACTCAGTGGCTCCTGGAGGCCCCACCAGTCCAGAGGGTTTGTGATTCCAGGAGTTTATGAATGAATCCCACATGTGGGGATCAAATTACATTTGTGGTTCAGGGACATTGTTCCCCAGCTGCACTCACTCCTTCCTTCTCAGCATCCTCATTCCTCAGCTCACTTCCAGAAGAATGTCCAGAGAATGCAAATCAGCCTTAACGTTTTGTGTTTTTTCAGTTACTGATGAACAAACAGATTGGACTCAAAAGATATGAAGTTGAAGGAAGGAAAGTCCTTTTCTATTTTGATGAGGTAATCAATCACAATTCCTTGGCCTATCTCCACAGAGAGTGCCTCTTTTCCTTTGCCCGCAACAGCCCTGTAACATAGGGTAGTACAAGTAAGTGATGAAACTGAGGTTCCATGATACATGGGGGGAAGGGCTTTTGTTTTTCTTACCTTCTCATTGTGAGTTGGGATATGGAAAGAGTGAGGGAGGGAATTAGGAACTGAAAATAAAATTGAATTTAAAGAAATTTAAGAAATGAGGCTCCATCTACATTATGTGACTGATAAATGTCCATCAAAACTCTGTGTAAGAAAGCAAGCTTACTGGCTCCAATTCCAATGTTCTTTCCACTAACCCTGGCTTTTAGTCCAGGCTTTGCAGTTGAAGACCCATGAACCTGGGTGAGTCATTTAATATCAGGACCACAGTTTCTCATCTGTGAAAAAGGTATAATAATGCAGGCACTACCTGCCTCACAGGGAATGTTGTGAGGAAAGTGCTATAAAAATGAATGAATTATTATTGTCCCTAGTTTCTGAAGTGGTATTATGAAGTAGAGATATGAAATAGATTTGGAAGAACATGATTCACAACAACATGAAACAATCATGACTTAAGTATTTATCACAAGTTACAAAAAATGCCATTTATCACATGAAATAGCTAACAGTCTTAACCAAATATGACTAGGCAACACAGAATCATAATGATTAAGCAACTTGCTTCCAGGTTCAGGAAACTTTAATGTCTCAGAGGATAGCAGGAACAGGGACTGGTCTAGGGAACAAGAGGAGGAGTATGGGAAGAGTTGGGGAAAGGCCAGGGAAGGATAAAAGAAGAGCCAGGTGTGACTGAGTCATCTAACATTATTCTAATCAAGACAGTCTTGAGGCTGGACAGGATGGATGGATTGGATGTTTGTCTTTTGTTCTGGAAGAGGACCATGATATCAGGGAGATGATGCTATGACATGCAAGTAAATTGAGGGAGAGCTGGGCAAGGTCCCTTGCCTCCTTTTCCTCTCCAGAGCCATTTGGCTCCAGTGACCAGACATAGACCAGGATGAGTGGAAATGGCCCTGGATACAATGGGAAACCTTGGCTTTTTTTAACTGAGGTCTTTAATAGGTCTCAGTTCAGTCTGGGGAAACTAACCTTTAGTATTTCCTCTCAAGGGAAACCTAATGGGCTGATCTAGAGTTCACATCATGACTGTCTTAACCATGTTAATAAGACACTCTGGGAAAGCTGACCTTTTTTGTGTACTAGGATGGGCTTGTTTTAACATTTCCTGACTAGAGGACAGAATAAGCTGGTTTAGAACTCACATCAATTTTGACTCTCCTAAATGAGGGCATTGAAATTCTGTCATAGTAATGATAATTAACATTTATATATTTACTACGTGCCAGGCACTGTACTAAGCACTTTACAAATAATATTTCATTTGATCCCCACAACCAGTCTAAGGGGGTATTATTATTATCCCTATTTTACAGATGAGGAAACTGTGACTTACAGAGATTAAGTAACTTGCCCAGGCTCACACAGCTGGTGAGTGTCTTGAGACTGGATTTGAAATCAGGTCTTCCTGATTTTATGCCAGTGCTCTGTTTGTTATGTCACCAGCTGAATCAGGTTTTTTTTTCCATCTGTTAAGTGGGGATAGATAATAAAAACATTTTCTGTCAGTATCGCAAGGATATTGTGAGATAGCAGAAGGAATTTGACACAGGAAAATCGAAGTGTTATATGAATTCAGTTCAGTGAATTTACCATTTATCACATGCCTAGTAATGCAGGTTTTTTATCTCAGTGTCAGTGCTGATACTGTTAAAAATGACACATTCTGCTCCCCAAGAGTTTACATTATAAAGCCTGCTATCTAGCACAACACTTTCACAAAAAGTTAAATACTGGGGAAACAGAGATCACTAGCAAATGGGGGAAGCATAGATTAGATTGTAATAAAATAATAGAATGATTATTTCACATTTATGTAACATTTTACAGTTAAAACTCACTTTATATACTGTGTTTCATTGGGTCTCTTCAAAACCTTATGAGATAAGGAGTACAGAATTATATCCATGTTTCACAAATCCAGTTAAGCAAGTTCACTCCTAGGATTAAGGACAAAAGAGAAAGGACAACAATTTTTTTAAAGGAAAAGATCTGTAATTATTGTAACAAACTTTTCACCATAAGAATAGTGGAACCACCGTTCTGGAACCCTAACATCCCAATGTTGGGTATACTTATAGGGATAGTAATAATAACACTAAAGTGAACAAAGACAGGAAAAGAAGCTAGATTATAAAAATATAGATAAGAAAAGATGTAATTATGAGAATCCTAGAGGATTGATATGCAAGATATCCAAAGATACCATAGACTCGAGAAAAAATCTTGGACCTTATTAATATCCAAAAAGCAAAACATCAACAACTATCTACCTATGTAGTGACCATTCCATCTATACAAATAGGTGTATTCTCAAGATTCCCAAATTGATGGTCCCCACTTAAAGTACTAGTATGGAACAAGCAAGCAAAGCCCAAGAGTGAATCACATCTTTACCATTTTCCAGTTGCTTTAAAGGTGTAGAAAATATAAAATCTCATTATCATGTGTTGAGTATGCAAAAAAAATTTCATCTGGTACAGCAAAGTGAGACCTCAAAAAGGCTGCTTTCTGACAGTGTCTCCCATCCAGAAAAATTGTCCAATATTCCTTAAAAGATTTAGCAACAAAAATAACTGTGTTAAATACTCTCCAGGGAGGCAGCTAGGTGATTCAGTGGATAGAACACTAGATCTGTAATCAGTAGGACTTAAGTTCAAACCCAATCTTAGACACTTACTAGCTTGCCAAGTCACTTAATTCTGCTTACCTTAATCCACTGGAGAAGGAAATGGCAAACCTCTCCGCTGTCTAGCCCAAGAAAACCCCATTTTGCCATTGTTATGGAGTAGATTCAGTGCAGACTTAAAAATTGAATAGGATTTTCATGTGACTAGTGAGGTCTTCCAGCTGTTCCTTGTAGATGACATTGTGCCAGGTGACATCAAATCTTGGAACACTGCAAAGACTCCTGAAAAATATATGTAACCATCCAGAGTTTGGCCTGACTATCTATACAAGAAAGAACAAATGTATGAAAAATGTCTATTACACAGATTATATGTATATGGAAATTCCAGAGCTTGTCCATCAGGATGTATATCTGAGACAGACAATACATGTAGACAGTGACATAAAGAGGAGAGGAGAATAGATTTTCTCTAGGATACCTTTAAAGACCCAGTCTTCTAACAGAAGCCCATATTTTTAATGATAGCTTTTTATTTTTCAAAATACATGCAAAGATAGTTTCCAACATTTACCCTTTCAAAACCTAATTATGTTCCAAATTTTTTTCCTTCCCTTCCATCTCTCCCCTTCCCCTAGACAGTAAGTAATCCAATATAGGTTAAACATGCGCAATTCTTCTAAACATATTTCCACATTTATCATGCTGCACAAGAAAAATCAGATCAAAAAGGAAAAAAATTGAGAGAGAAAAAAACAAGCAAGCAAACAACAACAACAAAGGATGAAAATACTATGTTGTGATCCACATTCAGTCCCCATAGTCCTGTATGGATGCAGATGGCTCTCTCTCCATCATAAGGAATTCAAAGGTCCATATTTTAATAACATTCTTCTAGGGCTTCAGTATGTCATTGAGACTGAAAAATTAAAAAAAACAAGTATCACAGAGAGGGCAATGGAGAGGCACATGGTGGGTGTCAGCACGCAATGAGGAACTCTGAAGAATAGGATTAAAAATGTCATCAAGGAAATGTGTAATAGGAAGAGAAGATATGTTGTTCATGAGGCAAAGCAAAACAATTACAGGTGGATGGCTAGAATGTACTATAGTACTCTTAAAATACATAGGAAGAAACAATGAGGAAGGTCTCTAGCACACTGGGAAGTACATGGATGTACTTTCACAGATTGGGCAGACATGAATGTAGCCATCTGCATCAGTGGTTGAAACTCCCAAGTTCATGAATTTACAGATCCATTTGAATATTTTTACAGATTCTTCCACTAAAGTCCTCCAGAGGTAATCATAACTTACCACCCAGAAAGACTTTTCTTATGAACTCAGTGACAAACTTAGTACCTCTAAGATGGGCTTCATTAAGTGTGGAGAACCTGCCTTATTACCCTCTCCTCCTGGAGTTTCTAAACTTGCTTAAATTGTACAATGCCATTCTCTTCTCATTCTCTACTTTATTTCCCTTCCATCTTCTCTCCATCTGCCTTACTACCTAGACCAAAAACCAAACTGGAGAACTTAACTCTTTCAGGGCCCATGCTCTTAATTATTTCCTTTTTATCCTATATATAGCCTGCTTTGTATGTATTTGCATGTTCTTCCCAAAACCCCCTCCCATTAGATTGTAAGGTCCTTGAGGGCAGGAAATTTTGCCTCTTTTTTCTTTCTCCAGGGCTTAACATAGTGCTTAGCACATAGTAGGCATTTAATAAGTGTTGATTGGGAATGTCATTACTTCACATGTTGCCCACTATATCAGAACGAATGTTCCAGTCATATTTCAATTTTTTTTCTTCCACCATCTTTTTTATAGCCTATGTATGTATAAACTCTGCCCCCATCCCTACTTCAACTCTCTAGTTCTGGACCCCTAGTCAAAGCATTATTATTATTACTACCTGAGAGGGGGTATCTACCTACAAAGCAATTCACCATCCTTGTAACCCCCCAAACCAAAATATTTCTCCTGACTACCATTCCTCAATAGGTATTACCCTCCCTGCCTTAATTAAAATATAAGTTCCTCTAGGACAAGAATTGTCATCACTTCTGTTTTTGAATCAACAAAGACTTAGCAGAGTGCTCAGCATGTTGCCAGTGCTAAATAAATGCTCATTCATTCATTGATTAAACTTATCTTTCTCATTCTATCTTTAGCCCCCTAAGCATAGATGTTAGTTCTGGCTATGTGCTGGAGCTTATTCTTTTCTCTCCATACATACTCCCTTGGTGATGTCTCCAGTTCCCATTTTCCTCCTTATGGACATGACTCCCAAATCTATGTATCCAAATCAATGTCCCACATCACCAAGTAATTGTTAGACATCTCTTCCTGAATGTCCTATGGATATATCAAACTCAATATACCCAGAACTTATCTTCTCCTTTAAATTTTCCTCACTTCTGTGACATCCCTATTTCTGTTATTAATACCAGAATCCCCCTGATTATCTTGGTTTTTAACTTTTTTACTAATCCTTGACTTTCCTTTTTTCCTTCTTCATATCTAAGCAATTTGCCAAGTCTTATCTGGTCTGCCACCATAACTTCACTTACATAAATTTTCCTTCTCTCCACTCCCATGACTATATGCTGGTTCTGACACTTATCAGTAGCAGCTTCTTTCCAGTCTCCTCATTTCCAATCCACCCTCCAATGGCTGCTGAAATCAAGCCTTGTCTGAGGGACCACATCACTTCCTCACTCAGAAAATATAAATATTGTCCCCTGTTGCATCTAGAATATAAGATTCTTGCACTGTATTTAAAAACTTTCACAGTTTGGCTTTGGCCTAATTTTCCAAACATATTTTATATTGAAAGAAATAAACCTCTTGGACTCAGAAAGGGGTGAAGTTAAAAGTCTGTTTTATTACACATCTACAGAAACAGGTCCTATTATAGAGTAGGCACACACCAGGAGAGTGTAAGATCAAGTGTTATATCTCTATTCCCAACCTCAAGATCCCTTTCCTATTTCCCCATTTGCTGGGTACTCAAGGAGGTACAACTTCCTACTCTGCCTCCTACATACTTATTCCTATATATGTTCCCCCTCCCACCACATACATTGCATGATCATTAAAATGAGCCTAAACTCCTCCTGGGAAGGAAAAGTTAATAGTCATAAAGCAATTAAGCACATGTGTACTACAGTTAAGCTACTTTCCTGTCTTCATGACCCTTAGCCAGTTTAGTCTGTTTTAACTATAAATTCAAGATATAATATCTACTACAATGTCTTTACAGGCTTTCTCCTACTGGCATATTTCTGTGAAAACACAAAGTCTCATATCTCACAAGATTATTCCTATTTATGCACTTTTCTATTCTTGGCCTGCCATGTCCTGACACTGCTAGATTTCCCCATTTAGGAAGACTGTCTCCCTCTTTAGTTTATGCCATTTACTTATCTGTGCCTGTTTTTATCCCCTTCAATAGAATGGAATCTTCTTGCAGGCAGTTCTCCTTCCCTCTTCTGGTACATTTCCTTGTGAACAGTAGGCTTTGAATTGATTCGAGCCACCAGCAGAAAGTTGACTGATAGAGAATGTATTTCTTCATTGCCAGAAATCCAGGAAAACTATCAACTAAGACACTGGTAGCTTTGGGATCTACTTATATGGATATTTTTATACAAATAAAATCAGAGAACCCTAAAGTATTTATAGATAGGGAAAAAGAGATGAAAAGAAAAGATTCTTACACTTTAGACCCCAAATCCCCAAGCACATTGCTTTTTGATTGTGTCTGTTTAGTGCTGATTTTTTTAAAACAATAAGGAATAGAATCCCTTTCCTTTAGGGAAAAATAAACACTTGATTTATCTCTTTTTTGAAGTCTTAGACAGTCTCTGCTTTCTTCATGTGCGATATAACCATGTAATCAGCTCTAGAACCACAAATAGCTAAACTTAGACCATCTTTCTATAGATTCCAAGCCAGTGTTTGACCTGTGTGAGATTCCAGGCCTTCCGAGAGTACATTGTTGGCAAGACTGCCCCCATGCCAATCACTGTGTATGACTACTATGAACCAGGTAGGTCCTTCAAAGGCCAGCTATCCTGTAACTCCCTGAGCTCCTGCTGCCATTCTGAGCAGTTCTAACCTTGTCTACTTTCTCTCCATGTAGCATTTGAAGCTACCCGCTTCTATAATGTCAGTGAAAGCAGCCCCCTGGCTAGGGAATTGTGTGATGGACCCACTTGCAATGAGGTGGAAAGTTCAGCCAGTCAAGGACCTGGTAAGTTTGGGGGTTGGCAAGGACATAAGCTCCTCAACTTGGGGAGGACCAAAATGGGCAGCTAGGTAGCTCAGTAGATAGCGGGCTGGGCTTGGAGTAAAATTCAGTCTCAGATGCTAGCTATGTGGGCAGGTCATTTAACATTTTGCCTCAGTTTCTCATCTATAAGATGAGCTAGAGAAGGAAATGGCAGACTACTCTAATATCTCTGCCAAGAAAACCCCAAAGGGGGTCACAAATAGTTAATCATGATTGAAAATGGCTGAATAACAACAAGATGCATTGAGATTTTCAACCCAAGTCAGTCTGAACCCAAATCAAGAAGTATTTAAAATGTCCAAATTTTTCTTCTAGCATCAGTTCTTTTCACATCTGGCTTGCCTTACCCTGTGAAATACAGGTTTGAAATAAGTCATAGAATTCTAGAATTGAGACTTGAAACAGGTCATTTAACCTAACACTGACCAGTTCAGGAATGAATCATCCACATTCATGCCTTAGGATGACAAAAAATACGTGTGTGTGTGTGTGTGTGTGTGTGTGTATACACTTTGCTGAGGCAATTGGGGTTAAGTGACTTGCCCAGAATCATCCAGCTAGAAAGTATTGTCTGAATCCAGATTTGAACTCAGGTCCTCTTGACTTCAGGGCCAATGCTCTATCCACGGTGCCATCTAGCTGCCTCCCATATGTATATTTTAATTGCAACTTTTTTCCAAAGGGGAAAACCATCACCATTGTCATTATCACCAACCCCATTATTACTATCATGTACAACATTACAGTCACTGTAATCATATCACTGGTAAATATCCTACTTCTAGTACTTTAAGGTTTATACAGTGCTTCACATGTATTATATGGTTTGATCTTCACAACAACCTTCTAAAGTTAGTGTTATTATTATGCCCATTTTAAAAATGAGGAAGCTGAGGCAGACCGAGGTTAAGTAAATTGGCCAGGATCACACAGCTAATAAATGTCTGAGGCATTTATTCCTTCCTGACTCCAAACCTATCACTCTGACCCTTGTGATATCCAGCTGTGTCATCACCTCCATAATCACTGGCACTGGCATAATCACTCCATAATACCTTCACCACTGATATCACTAATAACAACTGTAAAGAATTCACCCAATAGGGGCAGCTAGTTGGTGTAGTGGATAGAGTACCAGCCCTGACCTTAGACACTTAATTCTTCTTGGCTGTGTGATCCTGGACAAGTCACTTAACCCCAATTGCCTCAGCAAAAAAAAAAAATTACTTCACCCCATGGGTCTTGAGCCTCAGTAAACAATAATCAGGTTTCTAAGGGTACTGGCTCCTGTGCTTGGAATTGGGTTTAAGGGATCATTGCCTTTGGTTTAAGGGCTTATTCTTTTCACTGATGTCTAAGGCTTCCAGATCACTGAACACCAGCTCTGGGCCTCCTGGAACTCCCTGGTTCTCCTGGTTAACAACACTGCCACCCTGGGTTCCTGGTTACCTTTCCCACTTCTTCTATGCCCCTGGGCAATTCGCTACCAATACCACCTTTCCTCTTTCTCTTCCACTACCTCTCTCTACAAAATTCAGGCCAAAAGAATAAGCTTTCCTAAAGTTTATTTATTAAAGAAAATAGAATATTCAGATTCAGAAACAAGAACCAGGATAATTTAAATAAGGCGGTATAGCAAATAAAGCACTGAGTGTGGAATCAAGCAGACTCATCTTCATGAGCTCAAATCCAGCCTTGCTAAGGCCACTGGACCTATTGTTTACCCCATTATATATTTGATCCAGACTTTTCCTGTCTACTTAGCAAGCTTGCTTTTCTCATTTCTCACCTTCAAGTTTTTATTTTATCTACTGAATCATTTCCTGTTGCCCACAGACATGACCAGGTCTCTTCACCCTTTAAGAAAAATCTTCCATTTGACCCATCACCTTAAGTTATTGTTCTATATCTCTCCTCCTCCATTCTATAACCAAACCTCTAGAAAAAAGTTCATGTATATATATATATATACACACACACACACATATATATATATATATATACATATTCATTAAATTCATTTTCTCATGTCCAGCTAACTTCTCAATCAGTTAATCAGAAAGTATTTGTTAACCTTTCTACTATGTTCCAGGGACTGTGT
Source organism: Myrmecobius fasciatus (assembly GCA_023553655.1). Taxonomy (NCBI): domain Eukaryota; kingdom Metazoa; phylum Chordata; class Mammalia; order Dasyuromorphia; family Myrmecobiidae; genus Myrmecobius; species Myrmecobius fasciatus. Next base: position 60,612 of record JAJPUD010007979.1, read on the forward strand.
TGGCACTAGGGGTACAAAAGCAAAAATAACAACCCCTGCTCTTAAGGAACTTCCATATATGGGGAAGACAACATGTGCATACACAAATGTATATACAGAATAAATACAAGATGATTTGGGAGATCACTAGCGATCAAGATCAGGAAAGGTTCCATGTAGAATTTGTCCTTGAATTACATCTTAGAGGAAGTAGAGGATTCTGTGACATGGAAGTGAGGAAGGAATACTTTCAAGCATGAAGTCGGGCAGTGTGGTCACAGAAGTGGGAGATGGAGTACCATGTGTAAGCAACAGAGAGACTACTTTGGCTAGATGGTTAAATGATATATAATTAGGGAGGTAAAGCAGGTGGGAGTCAGGTTAGGAAGCACTTTAAAAGCCAAATACAGAAGTTTATTTTTGGTTGAAGCAGCAAACTCTAGCCACTAGTGCTCAGATCTGCACTTAACAAATACTGATCACTTTGGCAGCTGTGAGAGAGGATGAATTAGCATAAGGAGAGATGAGGCAGAGAGAAAAATTAGGACATGTAATGGTCTGGGTGAGAAGTGATCGATGAGAGTCTGAACTAAGATGGCAGTTGTGTGAGGAAAGAGAAGGTTTGGAAATGAAAGATGTTGTGGAGGTAGAAATAGCAAAATCTGGAAAGTGATTGGATATATGGGGTGAGAGATTGTGAGGAGTTTAGGATACTGCTGCAGGTACAGACTGTACCTGGGAGACTGGAAGAATGATAGTACCCTCAACAGAAATAGGGAAACTAATTAGAGGGGAAATTTGGGGGAGAAAGGTAATGAGTTCTGTTTTGGACATGTTCAAACCAATAAGCCAGCCTAATAAATATTTGTTATTAAATTATTAAATATTTATGATTAACAATTGTTATTATTATTCATTGAATACCTACCACGGGCAGCTAGGTGGTACAGTAAATAGGCTAGAAGATCTGGAGTCAGAAAGATTCATCTTCCTAAGTTCAAACCCAGCCCCAAACATTTACTAGCTGTGTGACCCTGGGCAAGTCACTTATCCCTGCCTGCCTCAGTTTCCTCATCTGTAAAATGAGCTGGAGAAGGCAAACCAATATGACCCAAATGGGGTCACAAAGGGCCAAACTGACTGAGATTACTAAATATGAAAAACATCTTGGTGGCCCAGCACCAATAAACAGGGAAAAGTTAAATTTGAGAGAAAAGAGAATGATTGGGGGAGGCAGATGGAAAGGGATTGGATTAAGGGAGCACATGGAGGGGACTTGACCTTGGCAAGGACAGGCATCACCTCACTATCCAAGTCTGTTGGAAAAAAGAGAATGGAGGGAATTAGTGTTTGAGAGAAAGGGAAATGGAGTTTGCTCATGACCTCATTTTTTCCTCAGTTTTCTCAGCAAAGTAAGAGGCTGAGGTAGAAAGTGGGGAAGGATGGAGAAGTTGGAGGAAAGAAGAGAAGGTCTACAGAAGCTTTTGGAAGCAGAAAGCTAGAGTGGCTTGGAATACCTCTCCACCACCATACAGACCCTCCTATGATGTATTTCCAGTGACTAGCCAGCAGGAGCTCTTCAAGTCCTTGGACTAATGTTGCCTTTCGTTGGGAATCCCACAGGGAACTTCAGAGAGGGAGGGGGGAAAACACCCTGCAAGGCTCTGTCAGCCTCAGTTGTTCTCTCCCCAGCCCATTGACCTGCTGCTCTTTCAGGTCTGGTTCACAATGGTCCATGCAATAACGTCCCAGGCTGCCTGGCTGAGGAGTCCTTTGAACAGTGCCTCTGTTCTCGAGACTGCGGCTACGATGGAGACCCCGTATGTGGATCCGATGGAGTAATCTACCAAAACCATTGTCAGATGGAGGTGGCTGCTTGCAGAAACAGCACCAGGATCGAGCAGGCGTCTGCAGCCCACTGCACTGCAAGTAAATGCCTGGGTTTTTTTTCCTCTTTCCTTTCCCGTCTAAGTTGGAGGGGGGGGCATATTTGACCTCCAAAAAATCATTATGATATGAGATTTCCTGCTGAGTTCTACTTCTAAAGGGGTCCTTCAGAGAAGTGTCTATTCTTTTCAAAGATTGGGGTAGATCTTTTTTTAATTTTGATTTATTTTTCATTTAACAAAAAATATTTTCTGTCATATTTTCTCTCTTCCATTGAAAAAGAAATGCTCAACCTGTGTGGCAAATATGCATGGTCAAGAAAAACAAATTTCTACATTGGTCAAGTCTAAAAATGTATGTCTCAGTTTGCCCACAGAAGGCCTGTGAGCATGTGGACAGCAGGGTCATTGGTCTGCTCAGAAATCAGGCGTGGGTTGATTAGAGTGCTCAGATCCTCACAACATTTACATCTATTCACCTGAGTCACCTTCAGTCTTCAGCTTTATTTCAGGTCCCCAAGGCTGCCCTTCTGGCCCACAGAAAGGTTGGTTCTCAGCACTCTCCTACAGTGTCCGAACTATAAGGGACTGAGCAAGAACAGAACACAGACTGTTAGCCCTGGAATGGATCTCAGAACACAGACCAGGCAGTGGCAAGGCTGAAAGGAAACTGAGAAAGGGTTCAATGGAGTCATAAGAACACTAGTCTTAGAGGCAGACAGGAGGCCTGAGCTCCAGGCATACTCATGCCCATTGCTCAGCACGTCCCTTGTCATGTCTGTACCAGTTTCCTCCTCACTGTTCACTTCCCAGAATGGCTTTGTACTCTGTAGCCTGAGAGAGCTAGGAAAAAAACATGTTGTTCAATCGTGTCCAACTCGGGGGTTTTCTTGGTAAAGATACTGGAGTGGTTTGCCATTTCCTTCTCCAACTCATTTTACAGATGAAAAAATTGAGGTAAACAGGATTAAGTGACTTGCCCAGTGTCACACAACTAGTAAGTGTCTGAAGCCAGATTTGAACTCTGGTCCTTCTAATTTTAATCTCAACTGATTATGTGTATTATGGCACCATCTAGCAGCCTCAGAAATAAAAGTTATTGCTACCAAAGATCACCATCCATCCACTCCCTCATTTTATACATGAAGCAACTCTTTCCTTCAGTTTTAAGTTACCTGTGACCCAAGAGACTAGAACTAGATGATAGGAAAGCTTCCTTTACTTCAGATATATTATGGCTCTATGATATTGCTCACTGGGTGGCTCAGGGGATAGAACGGTGGGCTTGGAGTCAAGAAGAGTCAAATCCAGTCTCAGCCACTTCTGCTCTCCACACTTGGCCTTCACAATTTCATCCATTCCCACACTCTCAATTCTGACTCTCAAATCTTTACCTGCAGCCATTGTCTCTTTAGGCTAAAACCCAGATGTCCAGCTTTCTGCTAAAGATCTCCATCTGAATGTCACATTGCCACTTTAAACTACACATGTCCTGTTCCTCCTGTCTTCCCTTCCTCCATCAGTCAGAGATTCATTTCTAATTTCTCACCCCATCTGCCTTTCCAAGTATTCACCAGGTTCTGTTGATCCTGTCTCTCTCTACTTAGTCATTCGCATCCATCTTGATTTTTACCATTCAAACCCTTACTCCCTCATAACTGAACTGTTACCACTGACCTCCTCATTTCCAGTCTTTCCTCCCACGGGTCACAGGCTTTCAGTATCATCATCTGAGTGTCCACCTCTGATTGTATCTTGTTTCTTCCCAGATATTTCCCATAGGTTTCCCAGAGCCCAAATCCTGGGTGTGACCTGACCTCTGCCCATCATTTTGCACATGTTACTTGATGTTTCATCCAAAGTGGATGTCACTTTCTCCAAACAGTGTCCCTTCTTTTCCTGCTTTTGTGACCTGCCTAGAATGACCTCCCTGCCCATGTTTCCCATCAAAATATCAGTTAGCTAATTCCTCCAGAAGTTTTTCTTCATTCTCCCAATCAGATGTGATCTCATCTATCTTAGGGCCCTGGAATTGTCACATAAATATGTTCTATCTTCCCTACTAAATTTACTTGGAACTTCTTGAGAGTAGGAACTGTCTGTTTTCCCATGTACAAGGTCTGTACATTTTTGGAATTTAATAAATAGCTGGCAAATGAATGAATGAATACACAAATGGAGGCCTCAAGAAGTTGTGATGGGTCAAGGTGGCAGAGCCAAGATTAGGACCCAGGTTTCTTTAATTTCCTGGTTCCTCCTTTAGAACTGTTCCACCCTACCACCTGTCTCTGGCTTTCCCCAGGAACTCTTGCAATGAAACTTCAGGACTAATTCACAATTTTCTATAGCTGATAGTTCACAGGAAACTTAGGTCCAGGTAGTGGTCTCAGCCACTAGCAAGCCTTCAGAAAGATGTCAAGATTCAGTGGATTCTCTGCCCTTAGAGGATTTGTGGGGAAAGGGAAGATGATGGGACCTCAAGTTAGTTGCACAAACAAAACCAAAGTAAGGAAGATTAAAAGGAAGATATTTTGGTATCTGTGTAGTAAAATATAAGATCCAGGGCAGCAGTTAGAAGATCTAATAATCCAGGTAAGAATATTAGGGTTAGGAAGAATCCTTAGAGCACAGATTGCCAGAATTTAGAGAAAACAGCTCAGCAACTATTAAATTATTTATTAATTTAAATTTTAAGTTAATTAAATTAAAATTATAAATAAACTATTATTTAAATAATCTCAGAATCATTTAATTCTGCACCCTCAGTCTGTAGTGGTAGAAATCCAAACACAAAAACAGGAGACTTAACCAAGATTATGTAGATGACTACATGGGATGTACATGGAACATAGGACCTAGAGATAGGAAGAGCTGAATTTGAATCCTACCTCAAGCGTTTACTAGCTTTGTGACCCTAGGCAAGCCATTTAACTTTATCTGCCTCAGTTTCCTCATCTATAGAATAGAGATAGTAAAAGCACAGAGTTCTTGTGAAGATTCGATCAAATAATATGTGTAAAGTGCTTAGCCAACCTTTAGGCACTATTTTTTTTAATGTTACATCTGGAAATTGGAAGTGCTATATTCAAAATCAAGTCCCCTAACTCCCAATCCAGTATTCTCCTCTCTAGATCCAGTCGTCGCACAAGCTAAGAGCAGATGGAAACTAGAATGTAGGCGTCTAAACTCCTAGGATTCTACTTGTTTCCTGACCCTGGGAACATTACTCCCATCACCTTTTACAAAATCACAGTGTGTCATAGTTGGAAAAGACTTTAGGGATCACCCACTTTTTTTTAAACAACTCCCAGGGAAAGGAGGTATTTGTCCAAAGGCCACTTGATGACAAAGCCAAAACTGATACCCAAAGGTCTGCCACCTGTGCTTCAGCTATTGCTTCAGTAGCACTCAATTCACTGGTCCCTGATTAATCCCTGAAAGGCAAGCAGGCTGGCCTTGTACTAAGCTGGGATACTGAGGCCTAAGAAATGGCAGAGGGTGCAGGTATAATTTGATTTTATTATGATAATATGAAAAAGAAATTAGAGGTAGAAAAGGGATCATACTGGAAGAAGAGGAAAAAAGGAGGTTACATAAGGGAAATTGTGTCTCATGAAGAGGCAAAGAAAACCTATTATAATTGAGGGAAATAAGGGAAGGGGATGAACATTGTGTGAATCTTACTCTCATCAGATTGGGCTCTAAGAGAGAATATCAGACATATTTGGTATCACAAAGAAATTTGTCTCATCTTATAAGGAAGTGGGAGGGAAAGGGGGGAAAGAAAGGGAAAAACTAATAGAGAGGGAAAACAGAAGAATTAGGGGAAAGGAGAAATGGCAGAGGGTGACTATTATGTAAGGTTGTCATCATCTCCTCATCTGACTGAATGCTTTACTTTTCTTACAAAGTATGGTGGGAATTGCACAGGACCAGGAGTCAGGCAGCTTATGTTCAAGTCCCAGCGATAGCCTTTCACAAACTGTGACCACTGGCAAGGTGCTTCTCTCTGACATCAGTTTCCCTATCTGTAAAATGGATGTTGTGGAACCTTTAGTACAGCTTTTATCTGAACAGGAACATCCCCTCTCATGTCCCTGGCAAAATGCCAGACAGTCCATGCTGCTTTGGGATCCTCCTGCTGCCCTTCCCCCAGGGTCTCTGGGACTGAGAGGGGACAGGAAGCTCTGGAGCTCACGAGTGCCAGAACTTGGGGCCCTTTGCTCCTGAGTCTGCTTTCCGGACCAGGAGAGATCTGTAGTTGTGTCTTCCCAAGATCCTCAGCTACGGATATCATCAGGGTGACCTCATTCTTGCCAAAGCCAGTGAGCATCCTTTCCTCAGTCTTCATTCCACCCACACACACTTTTATGACAACTCTGTCCAGGCTTTCCATGAGGGTGCTCCTTCCTATCCCATCTCCTACCTCTCAGACCACTCCTCTTCAGTTTCCTTTGCAGGCTCCTGTTACCCTGCTCCCCTCAACTGAGCTTGTGCCTCTCAAAACTCAGTCCTCAGCCCCCTGCCTTCTGCCTCCACACCTTCTCCCCAGGTGAGCTCATGTTCATCCCTAGCTCTTGACATGCTGCTCTTAAGCTGAGGCTCCCCAGATCTCTATCTCCAGCCCTGTCCACTGACTCCAAGTCCCCCACCACAGTCTCATGACCATCATGTTCCCAATTTAATGCAGCTCAGATAATCAAGATTTAGAGCTGAAAGATTGTTAAGGTCAGTGGAGGGCATCCAGTCTCCTCATGTTACAGATAAGTGAAGCAGTTCATAAAATTCACACCCAGATCCTCTCAGTTTGAATCCACGTTATTTACACTGTGCAAAAAGTAAGCACCTCCTGAGTACGGAGCTCTGGGCTGGGCACTGGAGAACATGGAGAGTTTAGTTTAGTTAAGGCATAGTCCCTACCCTCACAGAGCTCACACATTGCGTAGATATAGAAAAGACTTTGGAAGTCAACTCCCACCCTGTCATTTTAAAGCCAAAGAAATGAGACCCAGAAAACTGAAGTTGACTACCCAAGATCCATAGGTAAGCCTCAGAAACAAGATATGACCATCATGTCACATGAACTACATTAGAAAAATCTTGTCTGCCTTGGGCTTTCAAGGATGATGAAGAATCATGACATCAGAGGACTGACCATGGAGCATACCTCCTACCTCATAACAGAAAGTTGGGACCCTGGGTACCGAATAAGGCAGATGGCTAGTGCAGCCTGATTTGTTTGGCTTGGCCAGGACAGGCAGTGTGGTACGGTGGAAAGAGCACTAACTTGCCAGAGTCTTAGTAAGTGATCTTACTCAACTGACACATAACTTCCCTAGATCTCAGTTTTCCCTTCTGTAAGATAAAGATGTTGAACTAGATTACCTCTGAGGTCCTTTCCAACTTGAATGAGATCCAGTTTTTGCTGCTGTTGTTACTGCTGCTGTTATTGTTATTGCTGCTGTTACTATTGTTACTGCTGTTTTTGCTACTGTTGCTGCTGAAGTTGTTTTTGCTGTTTCTGCTGCTGTTATTATTGAAGATTTGATTAGAGGAAGGAAGGTCTGGGAAGTGACAGGGAAGCAGAGAATACTAGTAAACATTTAATTTAAGCACTAACTAATAATTGAAAAATAAAATAAAGAATGAGTAGGGTTTCAGCAGGAGGGAAAGAGGGCATTCCAGACATATAGGACTGTACAAGAAGCAGGACAGCAAGGGTGCTCCTGGCATATAATAAGTGGTTAATAAATAATTGTTCATTCATTCATTCATTCATTCATTCATTCATGTTAGGTACCACAGTTTAGGAAAAACATTGACAATCGAATTCATAGATTCATAAGTTAAGGAGGGAACTTAGAGGTTATTGTTTTAGACCACCTCTTAGACTTAGAATTAAGTGACTTATTTGCCCCCCATCACATGGGCACAGATTGGCAGAGCTAAAGCTCCCCATCGTTAGAAGCTGAATGAGCACTTAGCAGGGATTTTGTCTAGGTGAGTCTTGTTTGTAAATGTCCTTTCTTGCTTTGGACATCTGAGGTTGTAGGCGCTGGTAGGAAACGGTTCCGAATCTGGGCTGTACCACCCTGGCTTCCTAGACAGGCAGTCTGTATTTGTGTCTCTTTCCTTCCCTTGAAGCTGCCAAGAGTCCAGTACAGTCACCATCGGACATCGCCTACTACTTCTATGAGTATGATCCTGACCCCTATGGCTCTGAGGCCGAGAGCTTTGACGTTAGGCCCGAGCTGACGACAGTCAGCAGTGCTTCTGAAGGCCCCTGGAAGGAAGGACGTGGAGACCATATGGAATGGTGAGCCTCTCCCAAATGATCTCCAGGCAGAGGACCACTTTTGGAGGGTGTGTTAATTAGGGCATATGCTTTGAATAGAAGGGAGGAAACAAGCATTTATTAAGTGCTTACTATGTACCAGACTCTGCACTATGTATACCAGCACTCTGTGCTGAATACTTTGCCAATATTGTCTCATCTACTCTGTAAGGTATATGTTGTTATTATCCCCATTTTACAGAGGCAGAAAGAGAATAAGTTACTTGTTCAGAGACTCACTGCTAGGAAGTTTCTGAGGCTGAATCTTGAATTCAGGTCTTCCTGAATCCAAGGCTCTGTCTACTGAACCATCATGTGGCTGGATCAGATATTCTCTGAAATTCTCAGTTTAGCATTCTGCAGCTTTGGGAAGGGACTGCAGGCACTGTGTCTGTTCCCCTTTCCAGGATCTCCTCTAGCATGGGAATCACCAACTACTGTTGCTGGGGGGATAAACAATGCAGGGAACCCAGAGAAAAGAGCCTTGCACTGGCCAGCAGGAGAGATTCCTCTACTGGATGAGGCCCTTCCCTCCTTTTATTTATCTGTAAATGTGGTTATACAGCTTCTCCACTGAAAGAAGGCAATGTAGTGGAATAGAAAGAAGGCTGACTTTGAACTCGAGGACTCCAAATTCTGGCTTCAAATTCTGCCTCCAATACTTATTAGCAATGTAACTTTGGGGTCTCAGTTTCCTCGTCTGAAAAGTGAAGATGTTAGGCTTGAAAGCCTCTGAGGACCCTGCCAGTTCTGAATCCAGAGGAGCCTGTGAAGTTCATTGTCCTTTTTAAGGTCTGGGTATCTTTTTAAAGTGTTTTTATTATATACTAAATATATTATACTAATAACACTAATTTATTAGATGCTAATTATATACTAGTGATCAAATAAACATCCAAAACAAAGGGCAGTGGCTTAGATAAAACCTTCCTCCAGATAAGCTCTGACTGCACCAGGAAGGAAGAATGCAAACTGGAGCCATCCAGGATTCTGAGGATCCTCCCTGTGACAGTTCCTGGAGTTAGCCCCCAGGTTATTTTCCCACACACACTTCCTACAACATCCTTGACAAGGTATCATACCAGCTTCGATTAAATGCTATTTGGCAGAGTTGTTGAGCCAATTGGTTCATTGATGACTATGTCTACATAATAGCTGTCCATTGAAAGAACACTAGATTTGGGGTCAGAGACCATTGAGTGATTGAGAGACATCAATTCTGTCTCTGTTTGTGTGATCTTTGGCAAGTTACAGTCCCTTGGGGCCTCAGTTTCCTCATCTGTAAAATGACAGGAGAACTTTTAAGGGTCCTTCCAACTCTAAAATCTATGATTATTACTGAATTGTTCAATTGTTTTCAGTCATATCTGACTGTGGTCCTATTTTGGATTTTCTTAGCAAAGATACTGGAGTGATTTGCTCCCTCCTTCTTCCAACTCATTTTGTAGATGAGAAAACTGAGACCAATAGAATTAAGTGACTTGCCCACTGTCGCACAGCTAGTAAGCATCTGAGGCAGGATTTGAACTGGGGAAGATTGGTCTTCCTGATTCCAAGGAAGCTTAGTGTTCTATTCGCTATGTCACTTAGCAGTTGTTAAAAGTACTATCTTAAATAAGTTAAAATCTACTTCCCTTCAACTCACTCCTATTGGTGCTCGCTACAGATAATGAAGATAATGATCATGTCCTGAGTCTTCTCTTCTCCAGATAAAACATCCCATTTTCCTGCACACTGAAGCTGTCAATAATGATATCTGGGTCTCTTTTTCAATAGAAATGACAACCTTCCCAGGAGAAGTGACCCAGAGGGTAATTCCTTGATGGCTTTGCTCAGATTGCTGACTTTGTGGAGAGCAAGAAGGATTTGGATCTTCCTCACCCGCTGCAAAAAGCCTTCTGTCCCTTCCCTAGCCATGCTGAGTCTGCAGGGGAACAAGGCTCAATCTGGACCAGCCCTTGCACGTCACACTCAGCACCACCACCCTTCGCCCCCCATACATGCACTTCCTGCCTCTTTTGTCAAGTTTCTATAGAGCTTCTGGCATACAAGTAACTGCTGAGAGCAGGAATGGCATTTGAACAAGGGCCTTTTCTGGGGGCAGAAAGGATCAGGGGACCTATTTACTTTGGAGCAAGCCACTGTTCCCTGTCTTCTTGGTGCCTTCTATTTGTATAGAATTTTTCACTTTTGATCAATGAATCTTCACATCAATCACCTCATTTTAGCCTCTCGACAATCTGTGAGTTAGGGTAGGGCAGGTATTAGTCCCATTTTACAGGTGAAGAAAATGATGTGAGTGCCTTTATTGATTACCCCTCCTGCTATGTACAAGGGCCTGTTCTTGGCCTTAAGGGGAAACAAAGGTGAATACGATAATTGATGCCCTCATGGAATCTGGGAGATGGATATGATATATTGATGAATGAATAGTACAGATGATCTAGCCATTATCAACTCAACATAGTGAATAAAGTGCTAGGAGTGTGGAGGGCTGGATCCTGGTCCAAGCTCTGAACCTAACTGGCTATGTGACTCTAGGCATGTTCCATCCATTTCCCCAGCCTCCATTTCCCCATCTGTAACATAGTGACAATACCTGCTGTACCCTGTTTTGAAGGGCTGTGGTAAGGCAGACACAAAACAAAAGAAGTAACGATCTGCTGAACAAAATGATACCACCTAGAAATGTGGTGTCTTGTGCCTGGCCTCTAGAACACTGGTCTCTGAAGCTACAGCTTAGAGCTGGCTCAGCCCTGGCCCGTGCTTTGCTGCCCCAGGATTGGCCAAGAGCCACAAGACTCAAAGCAAGGAGGAAGCACGTGACCCTGGGCAGATTTAGAAAGCAATTGTTAATAAAATCTCAGTATGTAAAATGAAGCCTCTTTAGAACATCAATCATATGTTGTCAGGTGTGGGGTCCCCTTACTAGCATACCAATGAATGAAGCCTCAAGGCCTTCACATTCAAACAGCTACAAAGGATTCTGGAGAAGTACAAAGGATGGACAAGGGCAGGATGGGGGGCTGAGGAGACACCTAAGAAAGTGTCAGGGCCCACCAGTCACCAGAGCAGGTCAGGCAAGAGCGAATGACCAAGATAGGGCAGAATGTCCCATTTCCATAATTGGGTTCTGTTTTTTCTGGGATGATAAAGCAAAAAGGGCCAAAATGGTCACTAAAAAAATTAGCTACTCTTCCTCCCAGCATTCAAGTGGCCAGTCCTGGCTAAAATCTGTCAAGACCAGATAATGGACACTGGTGATTACTGACCATAAGCAGGGGTCCTTCGGGATGCTGGAGAGCTACCTAGGACCAGGGTTCTCAGATTAGAGATGGAAAAAAGCTTTTACTAGTTCTAGAGTGGGGGGGGGTGAGGCTTGAGTGGTAAAAAGCCTAGGGGAAAAAAGACTTCGGATTTCTTCCCCAAAAGAGGAAGGGAGGAAAACTAGAGACCATTTACCTAGCATGGATAGTTTGTGAGCATTTAGAATGGAGAGCAGAGATCACTGTGAGCCAGAATGGGTTTATTAAAGAATATCATAGAGACAACCATGGTATAGCAGAGAGAGTCCAAAGACTTGGTGGTGTGTCTTGTCCCCATTCGTTAGCTTTGTGACTTCAAGTCTTGGTTTCTTCATCTGCTAAATATAGTTAACCTCATGGGATTGTTGGGGGGAAAGTGCTTTGTAAACAAGTCAGCAAACATTTTTAAAACACCTATTAGGTGCCAAGCCCTGTACTAAGTGCTAGGGATACAAAGGACAAAAATAAGGTCCCTGACCTCAGGGAGCTTCCAATCTAACATACAAATAACTATGTACATAGAAGATAGAGACTGGCTAGAGGGAAGGGACTAAGATTAAAAGGGACCTGGAAAGCTTGAGGATAGAGGACCCCTTGGGACATGGTATAGCAGGGACTCTCGGTGCCAGTCAAACTAAATGCCCTCCAAGATTGCTTTCTTTGCCCTAAGATGCTCTGATTCTCAGAGCTGCATTTAGGTTCCTGGCTCTCTGACACCAGACCTGGGGCCTATCCCACAGACATATTCTAAAAAGTTCTCTGAAGATGGCAATATCCTAGAAATAGAGGCTATTGTTACTGAATGTTGAGAAGTACCAAGATTGCAGGAAGGGAATAGAAGGGGCTTGCTCCTATCAGAGAAACCAGGGATGTGTGCAGAGGTGACCATTGAGTGAGACATGAGAGCAACCCCCTTTCTTGTTAGAACAACTCCCCCAAGTAGTCTGCCTCCACCTGCCCCCCTCCTTGGTGCCATTTATCATCACATTGGCTTGTTGGCTCTCTCACAGGATATAGGTCAAGTCCATAGGTCTGCAAGGACTTGTAGGAAGACAAGATACCTGGCACTGCTCAAATCATCCCACCAGGCTCTGGTCAAGCCCTGACCCTCCTTGACTCCCTGTCCTCTCCTCCCTCCCCCAGCTTTCCCAAGAAGCTGCCCCTGGCTGGGCTCAAAGAGCGGGACTCTGCTTCCAGCTCTGTTGATGAACTATTAGAAGACTCTGATATGATGAAGAGAGCACAAGATTTGGAGCCAGGTCCTGGGTTCTAATTCCAGTTCTGCTACTTTTTACCTTTGTGGTCTTGGGGAAGAAAATTAATCTTCCTCATTTTCACTTCCCTCATTTGTCAAATGTGGGGCTCCAGAGAACTGCACTTGGACTTAGGAAGACCTTCATAGCTGTGGGACTCTGAGCAAGTGACTCAGTTTCAACTTGATAACCTCTAAAGGCCCTTCTAGCTCCTATGAGCCTTCTCTGGGCTTCTCTTCCATTTTCTGTAAAGTAAGGATAGTTGGATCAGCTGGTCTCGCAGGATCTTTCCAGCTCTGTTATCCTGTGTTCTATTCTTCCCCCCCCCCCGACAGTGTTCTAATGCTACACACATACACACACACACACACACACACACACACACACACAGAGTTCTGATATCCTGAGTTCTAAGGACCTTCCCAACTCTGACATTCTATGTTCTAAGGACCCTCCCAGTTGTGACATTCTATATTCTAAGGGCCTTCCCAGTTCTGACATTTTGTGTTTTAAGGGCCCTCCCAGCTTTGATATCCTGTGTTCTAAGGCCCACCCCAGCTCTGATATTCTATGTCCTCAGGACCATCCCAGCTGTGACATTGTGTTCTAATGGGCTCCTCCAGTATGACATTTTGTGTTTTAAGGCCCTCCCCAGCTCTGACATTCTGAGTTCTAAAGACCCTCCCAACACTGATATCCTGTGTTCTAAAGGTCCTCCCAACTATGACCTTCTATGTTCTAAAGGCCTTCCCACTCTGATATCCTGTGTTCTAAGAGCCCTCCCAGCTCTGACATTCTGTGTCCTCAAGGCCCTCCAATCTCCCATATTATTGATTATAAGGTCCCTCTCAGATCCCACATCCTGCATTCTAAAGTCAGTTCTGGCCTTTATAGGCTAAAATACAATATTGCCACCAAGCATGGATGTCTTATGTTGAAACAGAGAAGCTAGCTCGATCATGAACCTTTACTTTTATTTGCTGAGTCACACAAGAAGAACCTGATTAAAATCTGATTAGGCTTTAATCAGTTCTCCATTCAGCAGAGCCCTCCACAGCCATAGTCATGAGAGAAGATGGAGCCATTTGTGGACAGAATAAACCCAACCAGGAGGAACAACCTCCCCTGAGGAAGGAGAAGTATGGGATCTTGATAGTTCGTAGCAAAGCAACATCTTTAGGGGATAGATCCCAAGTCCTGCAGCCTCAGAAAAACGAGGCAGGGGATATTGGAGCTGGCAGGGAATCTCAACTCCTTGCTTGAAGTATAGTATGACATATTGCCAAGTCGTCCTCCAACCTTTGTTTCAATACCTCACCTTCTCCTGGGCACCCATTCTACTTTTTGGCAGCTCTTCTCATGAGATTTTTCACACATTGGTCAAAATCTGTATACGAGTCCCTCCCCAAGCTCTGGTCCTGTTTCTTCCTTCTTTGACTAAGTTGAATATCATAATCTTCTTTCTTACAATCACTAGAAGGCAGATCCACCCATCACCCCACCCTACCATGACCTCTGGCCCCACCAAATTTTCTCTTCTTTAGCAGACAGTCTCAGATCCAATAGGGAACAGTGTACTGGACCTCCCTGGAAATAGGGCTGGGTCTTCAAGGTGAGAGTCCTCTTGATGAAGTGGGAGCAGAGTGCAGAAGCTCTCATGCTTAAGCCTTCTCATCTTTCCAAAGTTTACTGAGGCAAGGATGAAGATGGGGATCACAGAGAACTGAGGGGCAATCAATGACAAGGGAGATTCCCTTGGAGCTGACACAGATAATAGGCCCTTCTGTGCAAGAGTCAGAAAGCCAGTCTCATACCCTCAGACCAGAATCAGTGTGCATCAAATTAATTTCTATACAAGAGATGTGGAACGGGTACCCAATCCAGGGACGTCTTCCTTAGAAGTTTTCCGGACTGTGAGCATGCACTTGTCCTGCTGACAAAGCTTTCTCTTTACTTTGTCCCGGAACTCTTCAGATACATAGTAATAAATGACAGGGTCCACACAGCTGTTGAAGGTGCTGATGGCCAAACTGAGGATGTACCAGAAGTAGAGGTTTCCAAAACCATTGGTCCTGGGATCAGAATAGTGGATGAGCAGCAGTATGTTACTGGGGGTAAAGAGTGTGACTGCTGAGACCAGCACCAGCACAGTGAGCTTAATGGCATAGCCATACCTTTCCCCACTGGCCACCAGTGCGTATATGACAGAACCGTAGCAGAAGAGAATGACCAGCAACGGGAGGAAGAAGCCCAATACGACAAGGCAGACAAAGATATTCAGGAATTGGCTGGCTTGCTCATCCTGGGGGAGTACATCATGGCACAGGATGTGCCCAGAGTTTCCATGCAATGGGTAGGACTGGCGCTGGACAGTCAGGGGCAGGGTGAGGGAAGCTGCCCCAAACCAGACAATGGCACAGAGGCAGGCGGCAAAAGTGGGGCTGCGCACCGAACGGGAGAAGAATGGGTGGACAATGGCTAGGTATCTGTCCAGACTGATGCAGGCCAGGAGCAACATGGAGCAGTACATGTTTCCATAGAAAAAAGCATTCACTAGGCGACAGAGCCCCTCCTCAAAGATCCAGTGGTGCCCCAGGAAGTAGTAGGAGATGTTGAAGGGTAGGACCAGAACAAGGAGCAGATCAGCCACAGCAAGGTTCATCAGAAAGATGGTGGAAGGCAGTCTCTGGATCTTGGTAGCCAGAACCCACAAGGCTAAGCCATTGGTCGGCAAGCCCACCAAGAAGACAAGAGTGTAGAGTGAAGGGACCAAGACTGTGGAGACCCAGCTAAACAGGTACTCCCTGGATTCCTTCCCAATACACAGAGAGGTGATATTATTGAAGTCCATCTTCTCACCAGGGAAGCTCCTCGGGCAGAGGATGGAGGTTGGGGAGGTCTCATTGGAGTAGGGATCTGCACTTTCATCTGTGATAAGAAATAGCTACAGGTTAGCACACTCTGACCCGAACCATCCTCAGCCTTTCTGCTCCATGGGAGCAGGACCTCCCTCATGCTAATGAGCACCATCTACTCAGAGCAGAGCCTCTGCTGGATGGAAGGTTAGCTGCTGCTTTCACCTGAGTCCAAACCTTAATTTTTTCACTTGAAGAGAATAGATCCAAAGGTGTCTTGATCTAAATCCCCTCCAGATCAATAGCTGGAGCTGGTTGCCCAGCCAGGCCTGTACCCTCAGTGCCCATGAAGAAGTGGAAATAAGCCTATAGGATAGGCTATGTGTACTCTCATTGAAAGAAGTGTAGGGTTGTCTTGTCTGAAAGAGGAAGGCAAGCAAGGAGCACTTAGTGGATCGATCAATCAACAAACATTATAAAGTTTCTATGATGTGCCGGGCACTGTGCTAGGCATAAAATCACTTTAGTTATTAGTTTGAGTGCTAATGAAAGAGTTTTAGATGCTTCCCAAGGTAGAAGGGGAACTTGAGAGCCAAGGATTTGTCTGTGGCCCCATGACAGCCAGGAAAACAACTTGTTTCTGTCACCACATCCCAAAACTCACATGAATAAAGATACTACAAATGGTCTCTGGCCTGGACAGACATCTCGGAATTCTCCAAGATGTCAGACATTTACTAATTTGTGATTCTTTATATCTAAATCAGAGTGATCTCTCAACTTGCTATTTGATTCAGCTTGGATCCTCCCCTCCCCCCTCTCAGTAGAGGCAGCTGTTAAGTCTTCCAGATGTTCTGAGTAGATTGTATGGATGATAGGAAATGATTTGGGAGAAGGCAAGGGCCAGGGAAATCCCCAGTAGCAGAGACAGCTCAATTCGGAGAGTCTTGGCCATTGGGCAGGATGTGGAAGGGCACTGTGTCCTTAGAGCTCATCTAGACAGCTTCTTATTTAACAGATTAAGAAGAAAAGATAACTTGCCTAAGCTCAGACAGGTTAGTAAGCACAAGATCCCAATTCTAACTCAAGCCCTGCCCCTCACCTTACTTCACAGATTGGAAAACTGAGACCCAGAGACAAGGTCACATAGATCAGGCTTAGGATTCCAACCCAAATCCTCTGACCCTAAATGCAAGATTCTTTTCCTTACAGCATGCTGCTTTCCCTTTCCCCCAGGATACCCCATAACACAGCTTCCCCAAGACTAGAGTCCCAAGTAGAATTGTTAGCTTGGAGGAAATAGGACCTTTCTAATATGTGGGTGGGGGGAATGGAGAGGCAAGAAAGTAAATGCTATAGGATCTTCTACCTTGCAGTTAGCTGCCCAACCTGGCCTCTCTTCCAGTCCTCTAAAGGAACAGGATTTGCCCATACTCCCCCACCCCGGGCTCACTCTCAGGCTCCCTTGCTTTGGCACCTCTCTCTGAGGGCCTCCTTTTACCCGTGACCCCCAAAAGGGGTGAGAGTCAGACTCTCCGAGCAATCCCCCTGCCTTACTCCCTATGGCAGCCCATGGGAGGACTGGTTTTTGTCATTCTTTTCTCTGTTAACTGAATTTTTCTTGGGTACCAATTCAGCTCATTCCAACTCCAGCCCCAATAGCTTGTGCTGTGGCCACCTACACAAGAAGCAGTTGCTTTGAAGATATTGTCCCTCCATCCCCCCATTTCTATAGCATTTTACAGTTGACAAAGCTTTTCCTCCAAGCAGCACTGCAGATACGTCCCTATTTTGTAGAGAAGAAAACAAGACACTGCTTCTCTTCTCTGTAGAGTGCAGAGCTTGACTTCAGAAGGCAGAAGCAAGAATGGCAGAGGCAGATTTAAACTTACTCTGAAAATTTCCTATTCATTGGAGCTGCCCCTAGTGAAGGACACTGCCCTTGCCCATCCTTGGACTTCTCCAAGCAGAGGCTACATAGTCAATTGGTCAATAAGCAACCAACAAATGTTTATTAAGCACCTATTCTGAACCAGGCCCCATGCTAAGTATTGTATATCCCTTGGGTTATCGGCTAGTGGAATTCCTGTTGAGTATATCTTGGACCAAACCAATCCCCAGGATCTCTTTTAAATCTCAGATTTTGGTTTGAACTCAATTCTCCAGCCCTTGTCTCCCATGTGGCATGGGGCGAGGGAAGTACTGGATTTAGCCTAGAGATATGGTTTCACTTTCTTCATCTGTAGATGAGGGACTTGAGACAGATCATCCCTAAGCTTTCTGTCCCATGACAGCCTTAGGCACCCTGTTCATCTCAGCCCCTTGGGTCAGAGATAGAATTTTAATGGTAGGAATGCCCATGTTTGTCCCTTGCCTGTCCATCCTCCTAACTCTATATTCTCTGCAACAGCCTTGGAGCAGGACTTACTCCCAATAGGAGTTTCAGCAAAATTGGGGAGGCTATGAAAACGCCTTGGGTCTCCTCCACCAATTAGGGACTCTAAAGGGGTAAATGCAGAGTTTTCATTTTTCCCAAGAGGATAACTTACCTCCATTGTTATTCTCCCCATCATAGTCACCCTGTGCCAGGCTGCCTGCCAAGAAGCAGTAGAACAGGAGGAGGCTGGGGCTGCAGGGGTTCTGCATGGTACAGTGTGCTAGACTGGGGGTGAACGGAGTCGGAGCCAAGGGTCAGTGAGCTGACGTTGTTATTCAAGGAGGCTGATAGGAGCTCCTGTGATGAGGCATTTCCTGCTGAGGCCTCTGACATTCAAACACACACTCACACACACATGAATACAACCACTATAGGCTCTGGCACTTCCTGAGGAGGAGACTGTGAGTGTTCAGATAAATGAAGACAGGCCTGGGTGGGGGCATGGAGGACATGCACATCAGCCCCTCGGCCTATGTTATATAGTGGCAGTGGCAGAGAAGGACAGGCCTGGCACTCTCACCAGTTACACAGACACTGCTACTTAGGACTGAGCCAGTCCAAAAGTATGAGCATGTAGCCAGATCCTCACTGCATGGCCAAAGCATTAATCCATTGACTTCCCAGTCAAAGCTGGAAGAATGGAGCAGAAGGGAAGCCCCAAGCCAGTGGGCATCACCTAGCCCTCTGCCCTCCATAGATGTCCTACCCCAAAGGGCATTGCCCCTCCAAAGGGACAGAGAAAAGCTCATGGCAGAACAGAAGGAGAAAAGAGAGAAGAAAACAGGAAAAGCTGGGGTAGGAAAATAAACACAGGGATGAGAATGGTCTTTCTTGAATATGGAGTCTGTTTCTCATCATCTCCTGACTACATGTGACTCAGTATCTTTCCCCAGATTATTTTTTCCACTGCAGAAAAATCCAACTAACCAAACTCAGAAAAGAGCAAGGGGAATTAGCTGTGTACTTCTTAGTCCCACAGAGCAAAACTAGGGCCAGGGGCACAGAAATTACAGGGAGGTAATTTCCACTCAGATTCTGGTCCCTTATATACTACATCCAATCAGGGCCTACTTGTTGGTTGGCTCATAGAATGAGGACAGGTAGAATCCTGGCTAGTGGATGATTCAGGGATCCTATCTGAGGCTAGTTCTCACAAAGTCCAGTGCCTGCCAAAGACTGGGCTAAGGCTGAAAGTCAGGGAGGCAGTATCCTGGGGTAGTTACAATTTGCACCATCTTCATATTTAGCAAGCTCACAGGAAACATCTGCCCAACGTCTCCAAAAACCCAAGTGACATTTTCCGGCTGGACAATGGTGTGAGTGGGAGTTAAGAGGCTCTCCCAGATCTCCATCTGTTAGTCACCCAGCCACCTTCTCTGCTTCTGAACCTGCCCTGCCTTCCTCCCTTCTAACTTTATCCAGAAGCCTAACGTGACACGAGTCAATACATTTACTTACCCTTATCTAGGGACTTTCCAGAGAGATGACCAAGAGAAACCAGGCTCTTTTCTAGGAGATCTTGAGGGAGCTGGTATTAGGGCCAGACTTCTGGAGAGGGTGTCTGATAAGAGGAAGGAAGAATCCTGGTCATGGAGTCCTAAACCATTGCCAACACTTTCCAACTGTGTGACCCTGAGCAAGACAGCTTTAGAGTTAAAAGGGACTCTGAGCTAATCCATTTCCCTCATTTTACCAAAGAGAAATACACAATTTTGTCAGTCTGGGGACCTCCAATCCCTCCAATACAGATCAGCAGAATGATCTCCAGAGCAGCCTTTGGCCCACAGGTCAGTGACTTGTCTATAGTCACATAGCTAGAATGTCTCAAAAGCAAGATTTGAATTCTGTTCTTCCTAAGCCCAGTACATTATCCAGTACACTAGGCTTCTTCCACAGTCCATCAAAGTAGAGCTAGAAATCTGTCTAGTCCAACCCCCTTCATTCCACAGATGAGAAAACAGGCCCAAAGAGTTGGTAACCTCCCTAAAATCACACAGGGAATAAATCTCAGAGGCAGCATTTGAATCCAGGTCCTCTGCATCAAAAGTCAATAAATGCTCTTTCCACTGTATTATGTTGTGTTCCACATGAGGAAACCAAAGTTGAATGAGGTCCAGGGTCACACAGGTGGTAAGTACTGGGGCAGGCATTCCATCCACATTCAAATGCTCTGGTTCTTTGTTCTTTCCTGGAGCAGCCCAAGAATCCCAATATGTTAGAGCTGAAAGGGACCTGATAAACTACAGGTGCTCCTCTATCTGCTTAAAGACTCGCTTGAAGACTCTAAGCCTACACTCATTGACGCTGATCCCAGACAAAGGAGATTCAAGCAAAGGACTCAGCTAGAGGCAGGGGGCTGAGCTAATCACTGATCTGGAACCCTCTCCCCTGCAAAAGGAGAAATGAAACCAGAGGTATTGAGAGGTCTGTGAAAGACACCCTTATCCCTTCTTTTGGGGAAAGCCCAGACTGCCTGGGGAGCTGGACTAGCCCTGGAGACCAGGGCTTGTGATAACATAGGAGAGCAGAGGTCTCCATCACAAAGATCTCATTTGATCTGGATTTAGAGCTGATGAGCTCAGACCAATCTCCCACCCTGACCTCTTTTTTTCTCATAACAGCTGAGGTGACTGTAAATTCATCTCAGAGGAGGAAAAATAAAAGGAAGGGTCTTGGCTAAGGTCAGGTAAAGAAACAGACCTGGGTTTCAGTCACATCTCTGATACTAACTCACAGTGTGACCTTAAGACCCTATTTCCCTTATAAACTCTACGGGTTGGTCTAAGGCCCCTTCTAGCTCTCAAGAGCTCAGTTGACTATTCAGAGAATGGAGGCAGGTCTGTTCATTTTTTATGCTAACAGCAGCCTTACATGGGGGACTCCACAGCTCATTGTCACACAGGAGCCTCATAATGTTTCTCTGTTGGTCAGTAATCTCAATGGCTCCAATTGAAGGTTTTTAAAGTAACAAAGTTTCAAGGTAAATAGCACATCTCATACAGACAGATCACACAGCTATTAAGTAGCAGAACCAGGATTTAACCATGCAATGGGAAATCCATGGTCTGAGTTCCTGTTCTAGTGAAACTGACATGAAACTGATGCTGTGGGGAAAAATTCTGAAACTGACAAATGTTGCTGCTGCCATTGCTTCTCTGGGAGGTCCCTCTGTCTCTGTGTCTTTGTCTCTCTTTTTTGTCTCCCTTCCTGCCTGCTTAAATCAAGTAGGGCAGCATCTCTCCTTAGATCTCCAGTCTAGGGAAGCCAGGGAATCACCACAGTCTCTCTTTCTCTTCTATGCCAACCTTTATCATCTTCATTCTGCAGGTGCCTACCCATGGTTAGCCCTTTATGTCCACTCAGGGGTCAGTAGTATGGCCTCTAGTATAAGCTGGAATTTAAACAGGGTCTTGAAGCAATCCGGGGGAACTAAAAGATAGAGGTGAGGAGCCAAAGCATCCAGAGATGGGGACCCATGCACCAGGATCACAGAGTGTGTGGAAGATAATGCAGTGGAAGCAGATTCAAAAAGTAAAATAGGAAGCAGCTGGGTTGTAAAGGGATTTAAATCCCAGAAAACTTTATATATGGTCCTGGAGGCAATTGAGCAAGGAGGTGATAATCAGTTGATCTAGAAATATCAATTTGGTCTTTAAGTGGAGATGTACCATAAGTGAGAAACTTGGGGCAGGGAGACTGGGTAGAGGTTAATTAGTGTAATAGTCAGGAAAGAAATGGTGAGGCCCTGAACCTAGGGTGGTGGTTTTATTTGTGTGAGAGGAGGTATGTATAGGAGAGATGTTGGAAAGGTAGAAATGACAAAATTTGGTAATAGGTTAGGGTGAAGTGAAGGAAGGAAGGAATGAAGGGAGAAAGGAGGGAGAAAAAGAAGATAAAAATGGGAAGAAGAAAAAAGGAGAAAAAGGAGGAGGAATAGGAGGAAGAAAAGAGAAAAAGGAAAGAAGGAAGAGAGGGAGGGAAGGGAGAAAAGAGGAAGGGAGGAACAGGAGGGAAGGAAGGAGAAAGAGCAAAAGGGAGAAGAAGGAGAAAAGGGAGGAAAGGAGGGAGAAAAGAAAGAAGGGAGGGAGGAAGGAAGGAAAGAAAGAAAAAACATTAAGTGCTTGGTTTGTTCAAGGCATTGTGCCAAGCACTTTACAAATATCTCATTTGATCCTTGTAACCTTGTTAAGTTAGTGCTATTTATAGGTGGGAAACTGAGATAGACAAAAGTCAAGTGACTTGTCCAGATTCACACTAGGCCAGATTTGAACTCAGCTTTCCTGACTCCATGCCTAGAGTTCTATCTATCTGGCCACCTAACTAGGTGAGGATTTTCCAATGTTATAAGCCTCAGTGATGGTGGGGTCCTTGACAGTAACAGAGAAGTTCAGAAGAGGGGAGGGCTTTGGAGGAAAAGATAAGGAGTTGATTTTAGAACATTGATGTTTAGGATCTGGAAATCTTCTGCATAGAGCTGTTATTTGAACCCAAAGAAAGTGATGAGAGAAAACAGAGGAAAAAAAGAATGGGGCCTGGGACAAGACACCCATTTTCCCATCCTATCAAGACTGGTAATGCTTGAAGTTCATCATTTATAAACAATGGAAGCCAAGCATCTTGTGAATTAAGGTCCATCTTACTACCATCCTCAGCTGAATTGAGTTTAAGAATGTGGTATGGGTCTTTCTTTAGTTCTGTAGCCTGTGCACTTGCCACTGGAATAAAAAATGCAAATACACACAGGAGAGGGTCCCTGGTTGTTGATGGTACCATTCATATGACTTCTCAAGCCCAGGTCATCATCATTAGTAATTTAAAGGACTTGGATCCAAAACAAATTCTCTCATGTGGAAATTTGTAGGAGCTACTGTAACAGGGATAAACCTGGAAACAATGAGGGGGCCCAGGGCACCTAACAGCTCCCATGCATGCTAATGTTTCCAATGTACTTCCCTCACAGGCCTGTGAGGTTGATTCAAATATTATTAATCCATTAAAACAAATTGAATCAACTGAACAATCTATTTTCTTTACCTCCTCCCCCATTTCTCCTCTATTGGAATAAAGGGGAAAAAATCTTTTGCATAGTCAAGGAAAACAAATTCTCACATTGTCTGTGTCTGAAAATATTTGTCTCTCTGTACCCCTCCTCCTCAGGAAGTGGGCAGCCTACTTCATCCTGGCTTCTCAGGAATTTTGGATGGCCATTGCACTGATCAGACTTTTTTTTTTCCTGAAGCAATTGGGGTTAAGTGACTTGCCCAGGGTCACACAGCTAGGAAATATTAAGTGTCTGAGGCCAGATTTGAACTCAGATCCTCTTGACTTTAAGACCAGCACTCTATCTACTGCACCATCTAGCTGCCCCTGATCAGACTTCTTAAATCTCTCTAAGTTGTTCTTACTTTACAATGTGGATTTTGTGATAATTCCCCTGTTCCTGACTCCATTCTACAACATTTCAGTGCCTTCCAAGGTTCCTCTAAAACTGCCCCTTTGGTCTTTTTTTTAATATTGTTACATTCATATTCCATAACTTGTTCAATCATTTCCCAATGAATGGACATCCCTCAATTTCCAGTGCCTTGATACCCCACAAAAGAGCTGCTATACATATTTTTATCATCCCTGTTTTTCAGAGGAAGAAAACAAGATTTAGAGAAGCTGACATCCAGAGTCATAGTCAGAAAAGGTCAAAGAGTTTTCTGACTTAAGTCTTGTGCTCTTTTTATTACAAGTCCCCTCTCCTCCACCTGAACAAACTGTGACATATCCAGGAAATGATTTCTCACCTTGCAGTTAAGAACAGCAATATAGTTGGAGGTAACAGAACTGATAAAATTCTGAGCTTAAAGTCAGGAAAATCTGGGTTGCAATACTGACTGCTGCTCAGGAGCTGTTTGACTCTGGGCAAACAGCCTCTTTCCAATTTCATATGCCTTAGACAGCTCCCTAGGACTTACCCACTAATCAGAAACCATACAGGCAGGTCCCAATAGGCCCTGATGAATGGAGAGTCCACACTGACTTTATAAGTATCCCCACCCCCTCTACCCCAACAGGAGTTCACCATGACAACAAAATCCCAGATCCTTGAATGAACATGAGGACTGGGCAGACATATGAACTAACGTGAAATGATAAGATGAGAACCAATTACACAATATGAGTAAAAGTTATAAAAATGAGTGACCATTTACTGAGTAGCCCCTACTAAGTAGCCTGGCACTGTGTTGAATCCTATGGTGCAACAAAGAGGCAAAAATAGCTCCTAATACAAAGAACTCATTAGGGAGATGACATGAATTTAACAAGATACAGAGGAGATGAAAGGTAATCTCAGAGAAGAGAATAAGATAAATGTATTATAAGAAGAATGAATGGATAAATAAAGGGATCAGAGAGAGGGAACAGCTGGATAATGGCTACAACCATTTCTTTGTAAAAAAAATTCATCTTTAAAAATATAAGTTTAAATGCACATTTTTGGGGGGGTATGTTTTAAGTTTATGGTGAAGATAATTCTGTAATAACAGAATAAAACAAACGTTCTTTAGGGAGGCAGGGCCTTTGGGCAAACAGACTAGTCTGCCCAAAAGAAGGCCCCTGGGGGCTCTGCTACCGGAACTGCCTTAGACAGAAGGAAGTGTGGATGCTCACCACTTAAGCTATCACCTCAGTTCCCAGCTTCCTGGTGGTTGTTTTCCAAGGAAAGCACAGTATGTGAATGTGGCACAAAATTGCCTCTCAAGGCCTATCACAAACAGGCACCCTTTGTTCTGTATGGGGACATCACTCACTCAGACTCAGTCACAGGTTTGAATTCCTCACATTTGACAAATAACAATGTCAGGGAGGGCACTTAGAACACAGGATGTCAGAGTTGGGAGGGCCCTTAAGTATAGGATGTCAAGACAGGGAAAACTCTTAGAACATAGACTGTCAGGGCTTGGAGAGGGACTGGAGATTATCTAGTGTCAAGCTCCTTAAACTGTATTCCTTGACCCCATTTGGAATCTCATAACTGAATGTAGGGCTTGTGAAATTATAATTTATTAATAGTAAATGTTTGATTTGTATACCTATTTTATATACCTCTATACCCAGGGTTATATAAAAATTTCTCAGGTGAAACGAGGTTGCAAGTGGTAACAGTTTAAGAAGCCTTGCTCTAGTTCAAGTTCCCCATTAAAAGAATGAAGATAAGACTCAAGGGAAGTGTCTAGGCCCAAGGTCACACAGTTAGCAGGTTACTTGGAAATAGGTGCAGGAGAGCTTAAGGCTTATTTCTTTCAGGGAAGTGACTCTGGCTACATGGGTACTTTAATATGGAAGCTTGAGCACCCTCCCACACCAAAGTCATAGTATATCCTTGAGTGTGACAATTGGAGTGAAGACCTCTCAGGACTATAGACTAAATTAAACAAAGCCTGAGGGCCTAAATTCAGTTTCTGGGGATGGAGGGAATTAGAAAGTAGTCTGATTTATAAGCTGTCAACATTCCAGTTCCTAAATAAGGAAAGTAAAGCATATATAACCAATTAGAATGTATGTAAAGAAAAAGGGGGATGGGCTTGGGACTTTCTTTGTTCAGGACTGTATAAAAATCACAAGAATTTACTGGACAGTGGCTCTCCCAACTCTGGACTACTTACTTATTTGATCCATTGTGAGACTGCCCAGTATTCATGAGTTCCTGGATAAAGCTTTTGTTCTATACCTTGAGATGCCTCTGAAGTATTGATAATTCAGATGAGGGCCTGAATATCATGTGAATTTTGCCACTTTTTTCATGCAGCATCTCGAACAGCCAAGTAATAAGGGTCATCCCATGGACCCTGCTCAGAGCTGTCCTGATCCTAAGTACTAGGTAGAAGCTTTGAAGCCTCATGTGGCAAACCTTTAGTGGTCCTTTGGTCCACCCCCAACCCTGTAATACCAACAAGGGCGAAATGTATTTTGTTGGTTAAAGAAGTGATAACTTTCACTTTGCTCACCTTCCTTCAGTTCTCCCATGTGACAAGGAACACCCTCTGTGTTCAGGATCCAGTGATGGGGATGAATGGACACACTGCCTCCATGCTCTCTCATGTTCCTCCAAAGTAGAGCATAGAAATTTGGAACTATGCCCAAAAGGCTATAAAACTGTGTATATCCTTTGATCCAGCAGTGTCTCTATTGGGTCTGTATCCCAAAGAGATCATAAGGGAAAAGGACCCGTGTGTGCAAAAATGCAGCCCCTTTTGTAGTGGCAAGGAACTGGAAACTGAGTGGATGTCCATCATTTGGAGAATGGCTGAATAAGTTATGATAATGAATGTAATGATTTCAGAGAGGTCTGGAAAGACATGAATTGATGCAAGATTATATGATGAACAACTGTGATAGATGTGGCTCTCCTCAATAATGCAGTGATTCAAAGCAATTCCAATAGACTAAGGATGGAAAATGTCATCTATATCCAGAGAGAAAACTATGGAGACTGAATGAGCATTGAAGCATACTATCTTCACCTTTTTTATTTGCTTTTTCATTCTTATGGTTTTTCCCTTTTGTTCTGATTTTTCTTTCACAACATGGTTAATATGGAAATGTTTAAAATGATTGTACATGCATTACCTGTATCAGCTTGCTTGCTTTCTTGGGGAGTGGAAAGGAAGAAGGGGGAAAATTTGGAATTCAAAAATTTTACAAAAATGGATACAACTTCTATCAGATTGCTTGCTGTCTTGGAGAATAGAAAGTAAGAGAAGGAGGGGGGGAATTTTGGAACTCAAAAATCTTACAAAAATGAATGTTGAAAACTATTTTTACATGTATTTGGAAAAATATTGAGGGGAAAAACACCAAAGCGGAGCATGGACTCAATAGTGTGACCTGGGGTCCCCGGCTGCCTTGGGGCTTGGTGTTGCCTTTCCTAAATAGGCTATTAAACAGCAGCTGCACTGAGGAACAGCCAGTAGACCAGATCAGATTTCTAAATCAAAAAGTGTGTGCTAAGATAATTAGATGCAAGACTATAAAGATAAGAAGGGCAGGTTACAGTGGGCTTTAAAAGCAAAATGTAGGACTTTACATTTGATGGCAGAGGCATTAGGGAACCATGAAATGAGCAGTCTCCCAGTACCTAGTATTTGATCTAGAACAAATTATTAAATTTCTCTGAAATTATGTTCCTACCTGAAAATGGGGTTATTCTAAGTTTGTCTATTTTATCAAGTGGTTTTGAGGTTCAAACAAGAGTGAAACTATGCAAACCTGAATTATTTTTTCAACATGGGCCTTCATGGATGGGGGAAGAAAGGGGACGGGAAACTTAAAAGTTATTTGGAGTTGTTTACATGACCACTTATTTATGTGGGGAATGAACAAACAATTCCTCTTCTGGGAAGTAGATTAGAATCTGGAGAGAGTTGATATATTCTGTGATGGCCAAGGGGAAGACTGGAAGGAAAAGGTTCCCACTTGGAGGGTGACTCAAGGGTGAGATTACTCTGTTCCCCTTCTGGCAGTTTGTCATGTTGAGGCTGTCAGTGGGACATCTCTCAAAGTATTAGGCACATAAGAGGTGGCTCTGTCTCTGGGCACTTGTTTATGTTGCACTGACCTTGAGCAAGCCTGGTCACTCTAAAGTCAGTAAATAACAGAGTCTGGGGAAGTCTCCTCAGGGTAACTTCCCACAGATTAGGCTCTTCCATGAGTCGTTGTACCATCTCCTGGTTTGGACAGCTTCTCACTGACTCAGAACATCAGAGCTGAGAAGATCATTAGGACATAGTTGTCAGGGCCCTTAGAACAGAATGTGTCAGAACTGGGAGGGCTCTTAGAACTCAGGACGTCAGAGTTGAGAGGGCTCTTAGAACACAGGATGGCAGAGCTATGAAGACCCTTAGAACACAGGATGGCAAAGCAATGAAAGATCTTAGAATACAAAATGTCTGAGTTGGGAGGGCCCTTAGAATACAGAATTATGTCAGACTGGAAAAGGACCCCAGAAACCTTATCCTCCAACCCACCATTTTACAGTTGTGAAAACTATAGAAGGGAAGTAACAAGGCTTGGGAAGGTCATACCCCTAACTGGCTTAAGAGCTGGGATCAGCCCCCAGAGCTCTTCCCTCCCCCTATGTGCCTCTTGCTAGCCCTCCAGGCCTTGTCTGACCATACTAGGTCTAAGTCTGAATGGCTTGGACCTTTCCCTAGAAAATCCTGTTTCCTCATTTCTTCTTGCATTAATCGCTTCCTCTGAGGAGAGTCCTTCACACACTATAACATGAAAAAGGTATATGAGGCTATTCTTGTCCCAACAATACACACTCACCCACAATAAACTCAGCAGTTGCAATGACTGAACATTAGAAATGAGACACACAAACAGGATAATGTGAACTTCAGCTACTCTGAGAGGTACAAAGAACAGGACAAGGGAAGTAGGTGCTCTGTGCTCTGCAGGACCCAGACTCCATTTGCAGTGTTTAGCTTTGTTTGTTTTTTCCATTCAGGGCAATATATATTTTAATAGGAGACATTCATATACTGGCGTGTATCCAGAAAAGCAATCAGGGTGAGGGTCATGGGGAAACCATATTACTCCGGACTTAATGAAAGGAATCGGGAGGGTTTGAGCTACTAAAGAGAAGACTGGAGTTTGGACAGAGGATAAATGAGACAGGAATATTTGAAGGGCTGTCTCCTGGAAGAAGAATTATGCCTTGGCCCCAAAAGCCAGAATTAGTATTAATGGTGGATTTGGAGGCGGGGCATGAAATTTGATAAGAGATGGAAGTTCAATACAAAGAAATACTTCCCAATAATTCAAACTGTTGCAAAATGGGATAATAGTCTTATTCCACACCAGAGAAAATGAAGAGAAGACTGGGGATGTTACCAAGGGGACCTCTGAAATCCCTTCCGGCCTCAGTTTTCTAAGCTGAGGTTTGAGATTTCTGGTTCTGAAATTCCAGATTCTTCCCCTTGTAGGATTCTGCTCCCACAGGAGCTTTAGAACCAATCACCCTGGCCAATTACTGAGACCTGCCAAATATGGAAACGTGGGCTTTTTGGAGGAAGTCAGAGGTAAAGTAGGGCATTTAAATGGATGGAAACATGGGAGAGGAAGGGCAAAGCTCTCACTATTAAGGGCTGCTCCCCCTATCACTATCACTAGAATGTTCCCCAGTGTTTACACAACTCTTGACATTGGGGGAAGCTAAACTCCCTTGACTTCTAGTGTCTCCTTCCCCATCCCCACCCTCCCAGCTGCTTTTCTAGTGAAGTTGTTCTCTTTGGCTGAACTGGGATTTGCTCCCCTGAGCCAAAGAGCAGGAATTTAAATCCAATATGTCAGACAGTAGCATTCATCTTTCCACCTCCATGTCTTTGCCTTGGCTGTGCCCTCTGTCAGTCGAGCTTTTCCTCTTCACCTTGGCCTTTTCTTTCAAAACTCAGCTCAAGCAAGATCTTCTATGGAAGATCTTTTCCATCTTCTAGTGATTTCCCCTCTAAGCTTCCCTTCAATCTATTTTGTATTTATTTTGCATAAAGCAATGGATGTCTATGTCTTCATTGTTCCAAGGTAATCACCTTGAAAGCACTGGTTTTGTTGCTTTGCATACCCCATGCTTAAATGCCACCCCTAGCCCATTTTTCTTCCTTTTTTGATCATTTATGTGTGAGGCAGTGATCCTTACCCAAATTAAAATCAGAGACTCTCAAGATAAAAAGAAAAAAAAGGGGAGGGGGGATTTACTATGATCTCACAAAAAAGGGCAACTCCCAACAGACAAGGTGTCAGTAGAGAAGTGCAAAGCACAAACTGCAAAACACAAAACTATATAGACCCTAAATGCAGAAATCCTCAACCCCCTGACCTTTTCTCCCATCATCTGGGGGAGTCCAAGCTTACATTCTAAATGCAGAAATCCCAGCAACAAAAAAATACTAGTAAATAACAAACTCTTTACCCATTAAGTACTTAAATGCTAATTAAGAGATGTTAGGAACCAGATGGGGAAATGTTCATCCAAGACAATCAAACATCTGTACTTTTTAGCTATAGCTCAATTTGTTAATGCAAAGTCTCAAGTCACAATTAGAGAATGGGTCAAGGCCACATTCCCATGAGAGGTCTTCATTCAAGTTTATCCCATTCATTCCCTCTTCTTTATTAACCTTTGAAGACCTATCACACCATTCTTGATACATTTCTTCAATCATTTTGTTCTCAATCTCTAATCCCTCTGAATTTGGTTTGTCCTTTTTCTCTACTTTGGTCCATTCTCCAGGTTGTTCATTCTTTACTATCCAAGTTATGTCAAGCACCTGAGACCCATCCTCTGTGAAAATTCCAATCATGTCCCTAAGATTAAATTTTCCCTATAAAACCTACTTGTGGATCATCCCATGGCTGCTACCTTCCTTTGGGTCAGCCACCACAGCACTCTGCCTGTGGTGTCTTTCCCCTTCCCATTCCTCTATACCATGTGGTTTCTTCCCTAATTTTACCTCACTTCTCCTTGTTATAGCTAACTCACTCTTTTAGAGTGCTAAGTTCCTTTCAGGAATTAGCCTGCCAGCTAAGGACATACCCCAACTTCATGGGGTGCTTTCTTTCTACTGGGAAATTGTGAGTTCCACTGAGAAACTTGTCTTTCATATGCTCTCTGAACTCTATTTCATATCCCTTCATTTTGTTTGTAACCTATTCCCCCAAATAAATCTACCTTTTGCCAAAGAGAATGGCCACTGTGAATTCTTCACATGACCAAACCCCAATTTTTGGTGCCTGCCATCATTTGGTGACCCATGCCATAGATCACATCAGTGAGGACCAGGTCTGCAATGGGACAGGGGCCAATTTTCTGGTGTCTTTGGCAATTTCCTTCACTACCTGTCCATTATCATCAATTTTCACACAGCAAAAATTTAAATTCCCATAATTTCTTCAGCCAAAAAGTAGTCTAATACCAATCTATGCTGGAGTATCGCTTCTCTAGTCTGAGTGGCCTGGCCTGCTAACAAATCCAGTGCCTTTGTCACCTGGTTAGTAATTATTTTAACCATGGCCTGGAGTCTAATGAACATATTCAGCATATAAATTGGGGTTCTGTACCCCAACTCTCATATGCAGTCATCTAACATCCCAATCATGTGTGTGCCTAGTAATTAGACTAGGTAACTCTTAACAAATAAAGATGCCTATCAAGAAAGTCAGCAACAACAGAAATGCTACTTCAGATAGGAAACTGCAAAATCTTACATTGTTGTACTGGGCTCATGGCTTCTACTGAACACTTGCCTTGATTATAGGAATTTGCTATAAGAAGAAGAAGCAGGGACATGATTATAATAGCATCAAAACTGATATTTTAGGCCTCAGTCTGAGAGCACATACATGACAG
Source organism: Myrmecobius fasciatus (assembly GCA_023553655.1). NCBI lineage: Eukaryota > Metazoa > Chordata > Mammalia > Dasyuromorphia > Myrmecobiidae > Myrmecobius > Myrmecobius fasciatus. The sequence goes on from JAJPUD010007979.1 coordinate 92,060, forward strand.
AATAAAGCATCCTTAGCTAATTGTATGCAATAACAATTCCATCTGATAGCCAGACTCAGGAATAATCAGATGGGTTCTTATTCAAAGTAAATTGGAAACTGAGAAGGATCCCACTTAAGCAGAGGCCAAGGCTGTCCCCTCAATTCTTGTCTAGATACTAATGTCCACTTGGAACAATTAAGGATCATATTCCTCTGGAGAGCTTGTGGCATATTCCTTTCAGATGGTGGATTACTGGCTTGATGATCCATCAGACAATCTTACCTAAATTAAAAACTCCAAATAATATCAGCTACGGTAGCAAGAGATTTTATCTCAAATAGCAAATCTCATTAATCAAAGGTTTTAACTCTCAAGGATCACATATCCTAAATAAGTATTGGCTATAATCTTACATTGATAACAATAAAAGATTCATCCTAGAAAGTCTTTATATCTAAGTAGATGGGTTTTAAATTCAGCAATACACAAATCATATTACTTTAAGATGCTCACAGTCATTCTATATCAAAACATGTTTAGGTATTAATCATGTTCAAAGGGACAAAGACATATACCAATGTACTCAGAATCTACCTAAACAATGGTAACTTTAAAATGACTCAATACAACCAATTAAAATTCACATTGAATAATAGAATATACTGTCTTAATTTCACATTAAAGAACCCTATCAGAATTAACATTACTAATTTCTTCATCCTAAAAAATATTAATTCAACTTCCTTCAATTGAAGAGAATATATAAATTTTTCTGGGAATATAAATAACAGGTACACCACCAGTATTGTTAAAATTCCTCTAACCACAATTAATCTCCCCTCCAACCAAACTATTCCTAATTGCAAAGTCAATTTTAGAGGCTATAAATTGTTCTTAACAGTCTATTCTTGAGGTTCCTCCACAGGTCCTTTAACCCGGGTGTTCTCAGCCTCCATTCTGCAGTTTCAGTCATTTGAAGTTTCTGATAAGGTCCTTCCCACTCTGTTTCTTCCAGGACTTAGTAAGCATCCACTCTCCTGGAACTATAAACTCCAAAGGTATTGTCTGGGCCAGTAATCCTTGCTTCCTAAGGGCTGTGAGGAATTAACTGAATGAAGATACTCTCATGGGAATACAGCCTTAAACTATACTTTAATTGTGACTTGAGATTTTTTAATAACAAATGGAGCTATAGCTAAAAGTTGCAGGTTTTCCCTCCTATTTCCCACCACTCCTTAATTAGCATTTAAGGATTTCTTTTAAAGGTGATGATGGCTTTGAATTCTATATTTTCTTGTGTATCAGTTCTCTTGGGCAACTCAAGTGTTTTTTATTATTATTAACTTGTATTCTTTTGTTTCAGAGTTAGATTTCTGCAATTAGAATGTAATCCTGGACTTACCATGGGAGAAAAGGCCAGCCTGGGGGAGTGAGGGTGGGGGGTGGAGTTATGTGTGAGGGACTTCGGGACTTCTGCAATCAGGCTATTTAATTTGGTGTTTTGCAGTTTATGCTTTGCACTTCCTTCACTTACATCTTGTCAGATGTAAGATGCCCTTTCTCATGACATTCTAATAAGCCTCTTTTTGCTTTTTCTTACTTGGAGAGTCTCTGTTTTTGTGGATGCCACTGTCCCACACAGGGCTAACAGGGATGAGGACACTGCCTTTAAATTGCTTTAAAACTTATCCTTTGTTTCAAAAGAGGGTCTTTCCTTTTCTCCTCCCAAATAAAATAGACCAATCTCATATGGGGAAAATCCCAGATCATTTCTGTGGACAGTTCTAATTCTTTTTTTTTCCTGAGGCAATTGGGGTTAAGTGACTTGCCCAGGGTCACACAGCTAGGAAATGTTAAGTGTCTGAGGCCAGATTGGAACTCAGGTCCTCCTGACTTCAGGGCTAGTGCTCTAACCACTGCACAACCTAGCTGCCTCCAGTTCTAATTCTTTAACAAAGCAATAGGCAAACATTTGGTCCAAGGCAATTTAGTCTCTAACATCAATTTAGTAATCTGTTGCTTAAGAATTTGATTCATTCTTTCCACTTTCCCTGATGAGGGCAGATGCCCAGGTGTATGGAATTGCCACTTAATTTGCAATGCCTCCCCATTATTTTTTATAAAATCTTAAAATTAAAATGTTTCTTTATCAGAATCAATAGTCTCTACCAATCCATACTTAGGTACAATTTGTTCCAATGTTATTCCATTAACCTCTCTTAAAGCAGCAGAACTCAGGGGAAAGCTTCCACCCATCCACTATATCTCAGTTTCCCTACTAGTGTCATTTCACTAAAAAACCTAACATGAATATTTTGGAGCCAGACTCCCTCCTAATGGAGAGATACTTCCTCAATACCTTCTAATTTATCTTTAGACATATTATACACCTTTCATCATACAATTTATTCCGTAATTACACATATCCCTATATACCAAATTTTCTTGCTTTTACTTCTTTGTTAAAGGAAGAAAGCAAGACAAACTTTAAGATTCAGAATATAGATAATATCTAAATAGTTTTGGATCAAATTTCACAAAATTTATATCATATATCCAACAAGGCTGACAAAATGTGGGTCTTTCCTGAAGTAAATTCCAAAGTTAAAAGATTTAGGACTCCTGACTTGTTAGAACAGAAGCCTCCCAAGGTCATGAGACCCCAAAACCACCACTACATTTCACTCCTACTCTTAGAAGCAGCTAGATGGGATCATAGTGCACAGAGTACCTGACTTGGAGTTAGGTAGATTTGAATTCCATTTCAGCCTTATTTACTAGCTGCATGATCTTGGGCAGATCTGTTTGGCTTTATTTTCTCATCTCCAAAATGGTGATATCACTACCACCTATTTCCTAGGATTGCTTTGAGATTCAAATGACATAATAATTGTAAAGAGCTTGGCGCAATACCTAGTGCATAATACGCTCTATAAATATGTTAGCTATCAGTTCTTATTTCTTGCACTACATAGATGAGTCCTCCAAAAGGGTGCTGACTACAACTCCCCTCTAATGGGCTGAAATATCTAACATTTTTGTTCATAAGCCCTCATCCAAAGGATCAAATTATCTCCATTGTCAATCAGAATCAGTTTCCAAAAAAAAAAGGGGATTTATTAAGGAGGTGTAACAAAATTATCATGACAAACCCCTCCCCAAAACAGATGCACTCTCCCTTTTCATACATAAGATCTCTGGGGAAAGTGACCTCAAATTTGAATATAGTAATGACAATGAGGCACATCTGTAGAGAAATTATGAGACTTAGAGGTACTTCTCATCTCCTGTTGCCCTAGAAATCTTTCCCTGTTATATGGACTCTTCATTGATGTCTGCTGGTCTCCAAGGATTTCTCTCATTGAGAAGGCTTATGATGCTTGAATCTGCTGCCATAGTCAGATGAGGTCTGCAGGTGTTTTTTTCTGTCACCAGCTCTTACTATTCCAGTGGACTCTATTAATGTTCTCTGGTTGCAAGAAGCAGCTTTGATCTCATCACTTCATCACTTCTCTATCAAAATGTTCATCCACCTAAAATAAAGAATAAACACAAAAGAAACAGACACCAGATACACACAAACACATGTAAACTGGTTGAAAAAGGGCAGCTGCTCTTGCCCCTGGCCCAGCAGCTCAAAGCAATTCTTATACCAGTTAGGAAAAGCAGCAAAAGAATCCACAGAGAGGTAGATCCAGGGACTGTGTATACACATTTCAGCTCTAGCCCAGAAGTCCTTCTAACTCCCCATCCACGAAGAAAACACAATCAGTACCTTAAGTCTTTTGTGGAAATAGGCAGAAAATAAATGTACATGTTCTGGTGAGATTGCTAGGTGGTGCTGTGGACAGCCCACTGGGCACTGAGTCAGGAAGGTTTGAGTTCAACTAAAACATCAGAAACTTTCTAGCTGTGAGGTCTTAGGCAAGTCATTGACTTCTGTTTGCCTGAGTTTCCTTATCTGTAAGATAGGGATAATAATAGCATCTACCTCCCAGGGTTGTTGTGAAGATCAAATACAGTTTTAAAAGGTATTCAGCACAGTGCCTGGAATGTAATCAAATGTAATGTTATAATATCAATCTTAGTTATTATTATGTTCTGAGAACTGAAACAGGGAAGGAAAATGTGTCTGTTTCAAGGACCAGTCACCCAATGTCTGGTAATTCCATAAAAGACAATTCTAATTCTGCTTCTCAATCTTACTGCATATTACTACTCATAAACTCAAGGTTCCAGAAGAACCAAACTTTTGTGTTCCTTACTGCCAACCTGCTGCCTCTTGGACTTTGGGTGTAATTAGTGGTACAGTGGCTAGAGCAATGGACATTCAGTAAGGAAGATCAGAGTTCAAAACCAGCTTCAAATACCTCATAAGTGGGTGATTCTAGGCAAGTTAATGTTTGCCTCAGTTTCCTCAACTGTAAAATAGGGATAATAATAGTACTTACCTCTCAGAGTTGTGGGTATCAAATGAAACAATATTGGTAAAGCTCTTAGCACAGTGCCTGGAACATAGTAGGTGCTAATTGAATGTTTATTCTCTTCCCTTTCCTGTGGGATAGGCTCTCATTATTCCTTATCTCCCTCCCTCCCCCCCCCTCTCTCACACACACACACACACACACACACACACATACACACATACACACATAAAGTCCCTATTACCTCCAGGATCAAATCTGAAATCCTATTTAATGTTTAAATCCCTCTCTCTTCATTTATTGCCCAGCCCAGTGACACTGGTCTCACAGTGTCTCCCATCTCCTACCTCCAAGCCTTTGCCTGCAAAACTGTCTTCTTGTCTGCCTCCTGGCCACCTTCAGAATTCAGCTCAAATCCTTGCTTTTGCAAGATGCTTTCTTTCCCTGGTCCTCTCACCTCCACTGATAGTACTTTGCTTCTGAGATTACCTTCCATTTACACTGTATCTTTGTCTCCTTCATTAGAGGACATCTAGATGGCCCAGTGGATAGCACCCTGAACCTGGAGTTGGGAAGATCTGACTTTAAATCCAGCTTTAATTACCTACTTGCTGTATGGACTTCATTAGTTCCCATCCAAAGGACTTCCACGATCAATCAGAATCAGCTTCCAAAAAAGGGATTTATTGAGAAGGTATAACAAGAGGGAATCATGACAAAAAAAAATCCTATTTACTTCAGTTTTCTCATCTCTTAAGATGACCTGGAGATAGAAATGGCAAAGCTCTCCAGTATCTCTGCCAAGAAAATCTCAAATGGGTCATGAAGAGTCAGACTGAAAGGACTGCACAACTACCTTCATTAGAATGCACTCTTCTTAAGAGCAGGAATTATGATTTTTTGCCTTTGTGTCCCCAGTGCTTAGCAGAGTGCATGGCTCACAGCCCACACCTAACAAATGCTTGTTGACTGAGCTTGTGATGAAGAGGGATCCTATGGACCTTTAGAAGAGAATGGATTGACCTTTCTTTGCAATTCCAGC
>JAJPUD010007980.1:0-54024 GCA_023553655.1 Myrmecobius fasciatus
TCAATGTTGAAAGGTCACTCATATGTTTTGCAAATAAAAAGCTTTATAAAAAAAATTTTAAAAAAATTATAAAAAAAAATTTCTCCATGGATATTTTTTCTCATCATCACTCCACTGTGGGAATAGTCAAATTAAATCTATTATAATTGTTAGGTTACCTTCATGTTTTTAGGTTTTTTTCTAATTTGAAGTTGATTTTGACCTTAAGTCTAACTTAGTCAATAATCTGATATGACCACCAAATCAATTATCAATCATTTCCTGTATATTAAGATGTAATCAAACCATATCACATGACAAAAAAGATAGTGGTCTAGTAAGTCTCCATCAATTTACATACACTATGCATCAGAGGGAGAAGAATTACTGTCGTCTCTTAAAAAAAAATAAAAGAAGCTCAACAGAATAAACAGCCTTATTACTTGCTTAATAGTGAAGAAGCTAATTTTTAATGTTAACTCAGAACTTGTCTATCACAACCCCCATGCTAGACACACAAACTAATCCCTTGGCTTGTGGTTGAGGACGCACTTAAGAATTTCCTGCAGCCATAGTCTCTGCTTCTGGCATATGCCACTTATTCCAGCACTTTGTTATAATAACCAACAGAATAATCAGCTTCCTGCAGAAGAAGATAAGAATTGGGGAAGAAAAAAGGGGATTGTAGTCTTGTTAGGGTAGATTCTCAGTTAGGAAATCCTAAAATAACAGAAACTTTGCCCAGATGTTCTTTTTACTCCCTCTCATGCCTGCAAAAAGTGAAGGCAGATATTAACACAGGTGAGCCAGAGAACTAAAGAATTCAGAGAATTAGGGCAGAGATCAAGCTTGTAAAGATGCCCTACATCTAAAGAAAGCGATCTAACTGGAACTTTTCCTATATACCCAAAATTTACTTAGGGCTGTAACCAGCGATGGTGAAAAGTAAATTTCCCAAAGCACAATCGAAGAAAACTGAGACATTTTAAGGTCAGATAAACCCATGTAAAAGGGGAAGAATACAGAAATTTATCAAAATAATGAGTATAAAGAAAAAAAAGAGTACAACTACCAAATATCTCAGAAGGAAGCACGTAATGTATTAGACTTCTTCAAGCTCAATACCCTAAAATCCTCACACAAAAATACAATCCTATTATCCTTCTCTGCTTATTTTATTATAGTTCTATGCTTTTTCAGACTTTCTCTCGTCATTTCTGCTTCTTAAATTTCCTGACTTCCTTTAAGACTCACATCGACATTTTTTATTCTCTTCTGTATGAACATATTAACAATATATTTCTCTAAGTATATCTACAATTCTTTGGCTTCTAATTTCTTTTCTAATAAATTTTCCTATATACATCTTTGCATTGAAGTAAGTAACTTATCAACTTATGTATGCAAATTTTGTTTGGAAAATTTTGAGTTCTCTATGTTGTTGTTCTGAGTTGTTTCAATCATGTTCAGTTATAACGCAGACTTCAACTCCAGGCCTGATATTTCATCCATCTAGCTTCCCTCTTGCTTGAAGATATAACACAACAAATTCGTTGCTCTGTTGGGAAATAATGGTACCTTTTTTTTTCTCAGGCAATTGGGGTTAAGTGGCTTGCCCAGGGTCACACAGATAGGAAGCGTTAAGTGTCTGTGGCCAGATTTGGACTCAGGTCCTCCTGATTTCAGGGCTGGTGCTCTAGTGATGTCTTCCATGCAGCAGTTGGATATCAACGGGCTTTTTAAATCTGAGGCTTGTTATCAATTCTGAATCTATTAGGCACTAATGATTTAATCATCTAAAAAATAAAAGTTTGCTAGATTTATACTCCTGCATATATATACTGTTGAAAATGTGTGATTACATTATAATTGGTCTGTCTTTTGCCTCTTTTTGTATCTCCAGCACTTAGCACAGTGCCTGGAACATAGTGGACACAATACATGTTAACTGATTGATGAAGTAATTAATTAATTCAATTATTTTACAGAATAGTTCTAATATGGTCAGGGATCTGGATCTCTTCTTTTATGATGACACATGGCTTTACTCTAGAGAGTATAGAAAATCTGTAACTCCATGTCTTTGCATTGACTGTTCCCTATACCTGAAATATTCTCCCTATTATCTCTTCCTCTTAGATCCATGGCTTGCTTCAAACTCAGCTTAGATCCCATATTTTGGAGGAGGCTTTTCTCAGTCTCCCCACCTTTCTACCCCCACTCTTGTCCCTCCCCAGGTACTAATGGTTTTCCTTTCACATTTTCCTGGCCTGTATCTTTTATGTCCATTGCTGTGTATATGTTATCTCATCTATTATAATATGAGCCCCTTAAAGACTTCTTTTTTTGGTTTGTGTTACCAGGCACTGTGCAATATAAATATAAGAGGTGATATGTATGTAGAATAGAAACAACTTGGGCACATATATATATAATTTTTTTTTGCCTTTCTCTGTATCTTTAGTGTTTAGCAAACATAGTGCCTGGCATATAACAACTAATTGATTAATGCTTATTAAATTACTTTTCCACTTAACTGGGAAATAAAAGCATATTCTGAGTCACAAAGACATCTTGCTGAGAGAGTGTGAATTGGATAATATATATTCATCAACATTTTAGGGGAAATGAATCAAAGTCTATGCTATACAAATAATATGAAAGTAGCATCATCTTCACATACAAAGGGAACTTTTATAATGCTGGATCTGAAGTCAGAAAGAGGTGAGTTCAAATCCCACCTCAGACACTATGTGACTGGGAAAATCACTTAAACTGGTAACCAGTCTCCTTGCAGGCCTCAAACTTGCACCTCTAAGGTTCCTACTAGCTCTGAATTTATGATCATATTAATTATGCTAATTAATTCATATGTAAATGTCCTTGCTTTTCTTCTGGGTAAGATTTTCACAATTGCACAATTGAAAATCACCTAATCTTTAATTTTGAAAGTAAATCACAACCTTGCTACAAATATCCAAATCATTTGAAATCACTGGAGAGACCATGTATCTTATTATAATAAACTAAACTCATTCTACATTTCATATATAAACACTAAAATGGATACACTAGAGAAAATATTAACAAAAAGTTCTTACCAAAAGTTCTGATAATGCTTAGTGCCATCTAATGGACACAAACTATGTCTTGAAAGAAAAAAAAATAAACAAAAACAAAAAATTATTCTAAAACTGGTAGGACCAAAATGTTCAGGTACAGGCATACCTCTTATAAAGCTAGCAACTTATAACAACTTATCTGAAAATAGAATTTTTAATATATTACAATCAAAACTCACTCAATTATACCATAAAGCTTTGGTGTGGAGCTCAGTGAAAAGCCTCTGATCAGCACTCATGTTAAGTATTTTATACAGACACTTCATTGATAAGCAGTTCCATTCACACAAAAAAAGAAGCATTAATTCTGGAATACTGAGGAAAGGAACAGAAAAATAATCTTGAGGATTAATTTTTTTCCTTTATCACATTCTCTAAACTCTAGGTCAAAATCCTATTCCAATACCCACCTCCTCAGTCTCTTGAGATGGAAATCCAGGGAATTGGAATCCTTAGCCCCAAATCCCCCAATTCTGATTAATTATTCTTTCCCTTCCAGGAATTACACTAGAATGATATATTTCTCTATTGATCTAGAGACATGTACTGTATTTGTAGTGACATAAAATTGATCTTTACTTTTAGAAAATCATGTAGGGTTCATCTAAAGATACTCCCCCTTCCATCCCCACTGCTTTTTTAATCCTCTCAGAATATTCTAGAATCTTTTTTTTTTCTTGTGAACTCTCAAAATACTTTTCCCCCAATATTTGTGTAGAAAATGACTGGCCCAGTCAAGCACTATTATAATCTCAGGTCTCTGTAGAGACCAGTTACATAACCTTTTATTGACCCAATTTTGGGTTCCTAGGATAGTATTTCCCAGTGTTCTTATGTCAAGTAGAGATGAAGGATAGGTACTGGGAAAAGCACTGACTGAGTCACAAGACCTTAGTTAGAATTCTACTCTGACACTTACTGTGTGAAAACTCTTCACTTTCAGAGTCTTAATCTCCTCATATGTAAAGCCATGACAATACTTACATATGATTGTTGTGGTGAATACAATTTTTAAACATTAAAGCAATGATAAAATCAGGGTTTTAATAAAATGATACACTACTATGTTCAAAACAGAACTCATTCTCTTATTTTACCTAAATCTCTCCATCCTTAAATTTCCCTCATTCTGTTTGAATGCTTGGAATCATTTATAATTACAGTGACATTTTTAGGTAACTTTGGCTAAATTCTTTCTCATAATTAAAGTACTGTAAATAATTATCCGTGTTATATTGTTTTATTTTGCTACATTGTTAGCAAATTGTATATTCAGTGACTTCAATATTGAATTACTCTTAGGAAATTATTGGTTTTGCTATTTATGTAGAAAGAAATGAACTACTTATTGAAAAATGAGGTTTCTCCAGTTTATTAAATAAGTAACCTTAAATTAATTCAGGTGAATTTTTTATTAATTGAATTGCAATTTTAATAATTACTAAGGAAATATCCAAACACATCCCTGATTACTCTGGAACTCACTTGGGAAAATGAGAATTCATATGAGTCAAATAACAGGCTGAGAGAAAGCTTATAAGAGAGTGATAGTAATAGACCTCCATTACCCAGCACTATCATCCTTGTAGCAACCCAGATTCACTTCAGTACCATCCTTGACTTTTTCCTTCTCTCTTATAACTGGTATTTAATATATGCCTAAGTCTTTTCTATTCTACATACATATCACTTCTTATATTTATATAGCATAGTATATATGCACAGGACAAAATAAAAAAATATAACATGGATAATTATTTACAATATTTTAACTATGAGAAGGAAGGTAGTCAAAGTTACCTAAAAATGTCACTGTAATTATAAATGGCTCCAAGTGTTCAAACAGAATTAGGGAAATTTAGAGAATGGGGAGATTTAGGTGGAATAAGAGAATGAGTTCTGTTTTCAACATAGTAGTGTATTATTTTATTAAAACCCTGATTTTACTATTGCTTTAATGTTTAAAATAGGTTTAAAATAGGATAATAAATGGTGGTTGATTCATTTATATGCCCCCTTCTCTGATTTCACTTTCCCTCCATCTCCAGTGGTCAAGATGTTTTATAAAACATACACTCATATAGTAATCTGTGTGTGTGTGTGTGTATTGGCAAGGCAATTGGGGTTAAGTGACTTGTCGAGGGTCATACAGCTAGGAAGTGTCAAATATCTGAGGCTGGACTTGATTTCAAGTCCTCCTAACTCTAGTCAGCACTCTTTTTTTACTTCACAGCCTGCCTGCCCCAATATGTTTTTTTTTTTTTATTTTACTATTTTTTAATTAAAGCTTTTTATTTTCAAAACACATGCATGAATAATTTTTCAATACTGACCTTCACAAAACCTTGTGTTCCAAATTTTCCCCTCCTTTCTCCTACCCCCTTCCCTAGATGGAAGGTAATTCAATACATGTTAAATATGTTAAAATATACGTTAAATCCAATATATGTATACATATTTATATAATTACCTTGCTGCACAAGAAAAATCAGATCAAAATGGAAAAAAATGAGAAAGAAAACAAAATGCAAGCAAACAACAACAAAAAGAGTAAAAATGCTATGTTGTGATACACCTTCAGTTCCTACAATCCTCTCTCTGGGTGTAGATGGCTCTCTTCATCACAAGATCATTGGAACTGAGCTCAGTCATCTCATTGTTGGAAAGAGTCACATCCATCAGAATTGACCCAATATGTTTTTAAAGGACAGTTATAATCAAGTCTCTCTCCTGTTCAAAAATTGCCAATAGAGTAGGATAAAATATAGTCCTCAGCCTAGTTCTAAGGCAGCTAAGTCAAGAAGACTTGAGTTCAAATATGCCTCAGACACTTACTATCTATGTGACCCTTAGCAAGTCATTTAACCACTTTATACCTCAGTTTCCTCAATTATAAAATGGAAATAATAATAGTATCTACCTTCTAGCTATGTTTTTCCAGTATTTTTTCCAGAGTTGGATTATATGGAAAGCTAAGTGCCACAGAATTAGCTACCTTTTCATGGGAAATAGTGGTGAAGGAGGAAATAGTGAAGGAAGACATCAGAATGACATGAGATGAAGACCAAAGGAAAAGATTCAGAAGAGGTCTTTGGTTGAAAGAGTAGGAAGAAAGGGTTCCTTGGGGAAAACTGAGAACCAGCATAAAAACATTTGAAATAGCTCCTGTGGTGAGTCAGAAATTAACTGGGGAGGTGTGAAAAGACTTCATCTCTGAAAATGAGGGTCTAGTTGAGATTAAATAACATAAATGTGTATGCACCAAGTCATTATCGTTTCAGGACATTAGTTCTATTCAGCGGCACATGAGTAGGAGGAAAGGAGGTGGGAATAATTCAAAGTTAAAACTTGGCAATGAATTATTGGAAATAGGATAAAGGGAAATGGGAGTGCAGAAAATAGCATGGAATTGAACAAATTCACTGAGATATTGCAATGAATGGTCTGTAACCAGGTTAGAAATGATGTCCTGGGAAAGAACTGAGAGGTAGATGAATTAGAAGTCACAGTGAAAACTAAGAACATCATTGGAGGTCATTAGATGGAAAGGTGAAATGATAAAACATTATGATTAGACAAAGGAATGTAGGAGTTGATGAACAAAGAAATAGAACACTTGTGAGTAATGCCAAGATCAAAAATATAACCCTCTCTGTGTCATGCAAGTAGAGTAAAGGAGTAGGTCATGGGAAATGGGTCATTTGAGAAACTGTGAAACTAAGGTAGTCGCAGCAGCATTAAGATGTATGTTGAAGGAAGGAGTTGGGAAATAAAGAGAAACATGATCCAGGAACTGAACTCACTGAGAAAAGGAGAATGGCATAGGGATTTATAGATATTGGTCAACAAAATCTAGATTAGGTGATAAACTTAGATTTGTCATAATCATCAAATTAAGAAGATGAGTAAAATTTCAATCAGTCCTGGAAAGGGTATCTTTACATACAGGATGGAACCAAGTCTCAGAGAGCACCAGAAAATATGGTAAAGGAGTGATAAAGGAAAAGATTTAAAATAAAAGCAAGTTTGTTAATTATGGAATATAGATTCCAAATGGCATAATGAAAGGGGAAGGTAAATCTGGTATTTGATAGTAGGGGAAGGAAGGAAGGTTGAGAGAAATGAAAGTAAGGGAGGCGGTATGGAGGCAAAGAGGTAGTTTCTATCTGAGCCACATGGAGCAGGTTCTTGGATGAAAAGGCTGGAGACAGGTTGTTCAAAAAAATGGATAATTCATTTTAGAGTTACACAAGAATCAAAGAGAACTAGTCAAATTCTTTAGGTTATCTTCATTTCTATTAATATTGAAATATTGAACAGGGATAGTATTATTTGTTCTATTTTATTAGAGTGTAGTGTCATCAGGACAGGAATTATTAACTTGTCTTATCACCAGTGTGCCTAGGACAGTGTTTTCCACAAATATGTGTGTATTATATATTATATATTTCCCCAGGTGAAAGCACAGACTAAATACAGTTTAATGAAGAAAACAAAAATTGGTGAAAAGTCCAAAAGGATTTCCCACAAAAAGGGTGCAATGGGTCAAGTTACAGCCATTAAATCTAATATTTAAAGATCTACTCTTAGTTGTCTTAGACAGCTCTAGAGTCCCACACACCTCTTAGATTGGCTAAAATGACAGGAAAAGATAATGAAGAATTTTATAAGGGATGTGGAAAAATTGGAACATTAATACATTTTTGGTGGAGAAATGTATTAGTGAACTAATCCAACCATTGTGAAGAGGAATTTGGAACTATGCACAAAGGGCTATCAAACTGTGCATATCCTTTGATTCCAGTCCAATTATTCTTATATTTTCTCTTCTTGATCTGTTCTCCAGATCTGTCATTTTTCTTATGTATCATATTCTGCTCTATTTTTTCATTCTTTATAATCTGTTTTGTTATTTCTTGATCTCTCATAGCTTTATTGGCTTCTTCCCCTTGCACAATTTTAACTTTCAAAGAATTATTTCCATCTTTGAGACTGTATCTCTTCATTAGTTAACTTTTTTTCGTTATCTTCTAGGATTTTTTGGATGGTTTTTATTTGATTTTTTTAATTTTTCCTCAATGTCTCTCATTTGGTTTTTAAATTCTTTTTTTGAATTCTATAAATTCTCTCTGGGTAGGGAGCCATTTCACATTACTCTTTGGGGTAGAAGCTCTTTTTACCTCCATGTCTGCCTCTGAAAATGAACCCCAGTCTTCCCTGTTACCATAGTAAGTTTCTTGGTGAAATTATTTCTTTTTTGCTAGTTCATTTTTTTAAATAAGAGGTATTAGTGTAAGCACTTCTAATCATGGAGTAGGGAGATGGTGTCTCTGGCTTCACTTGAGCTCTCCCCTCTGACCAAGTAACCTGCAAGTGCCCACAGCCAATAATGCCCTTGCCCCACTGCTTCTGCACTCCCTGGATGTGCTGGCTCCTCGTCCAGGGCTACTTCTCTGCAGCATAGCTGAGCCTGGAGTTCCAGATCAGCCAAAGTTCCCTCAGTCTTCCCAGATTGGGACCCCGATTCTACACATTGTCCACAATATTTCAGTGGTTCCTGCTGAGGCTCCAGCCCAACCCAGGTAGCCCCAAAGCTTTCCACTTAAAGTTTCTATAGAGCTAGCCCAGAGGTGTTTGCACTTCACATAGGTTAATCCCCAGCCTCAAGTCTTTCTTCAGATCTTCTCAGGTTGCAGCTGGAGGACCCTTGTTTTACCTCAAGACTTCTTCATTTTTCACCAGTCTATGTTCACTCTGAAGAACAAATTTGTTCTCTTTGTGGGAGAAATGTGGAAAGCTTGAAATTTACCAACCTACTCTGCCATCTTTCCAGATACCCCTCTAATCTATTTATCTTTAAAATAATTTTTTATTGATATTTTAAAATTTTTGCATCATCAGAATTCCTCCCAGTATCCTTGCCCTTACACATTCCCAGAGACCCATTTCATTTAGCAAATAATATTTTTAAAGAGACAAAAAATTATCAATACTTTGAAAAAATTTCTTAAAATCTGTGTAATACACTATGCCCACAGACATCTCTGCAAAGATTTATTTCTTTTTAGAGAAATACTTGGGTTTTTTTTTCATAATTTTGCAACATTTGCTTTTGTTTTGTGGTTCTTTCCATTTACATTGTTGTGGTCATTGTATATAATTATTTTGGGATTCTGTTTGCTTTCCTCTTCATCAGATAATCTAAATCTTTCCATGTCTCTCAGTATTCATTATATTCTTCCTTTCTTATAGCACAGTAATATTCAGTTACATTAATGTACCATAATTTGTCTTTGTTTTTAAGTTATTTAATTGTATTTCACTTTCTGTGACCCCATTTTTATGAGGTTTCTTGACAAGGACATAGGAGTAAGTGGCCATTTCCTTCTCCAGAGTCCCCATTTTACAGCTGAGGAAACAGAGGCAGAGATAAAGTGACTTGTCTGGGATCACACAGTTAGTGTCTTAGACTGGATTTGAACTAAGATTCTCCTGACTCCAGACCCAGCACTCTATGCACTGTGCCAACTAGCTGCCTCATGGTCATTAATATTTTGTTATTTAAAGGCATATAAAAACATAGCTTACACCTCTTCCTTTCAGTACTATTAGTTCATATTCTTTGACCACATATATTTGGGAATAATTTTTAATGTATGCATCTATCTGTCTTTGTCTATCAGATCATTGCCTATACTATCTGTCTGTCTATCTGATCATTACCAATCTCTAGATAACTTATCTGAGAAATTTGACTGTTTTTTTTCTATATTCAACTGCTTCCATTTTTATCTTAAATGCATTAATTTGTAGAGAAGTTTTTCTTTTTTTAATTTCTTCTAATATATAGATTTTCTTTTTTATTAAAGCTTTTTATTTGCAAAACATATGCATGGGTAATTTTTCAACATTGACCCTTGCAAAGCTTTCTGTTACAAATTTATCCCTCCTTCCCCTCACCTCCTCCCCTAGATGGTAGGTAGTCTAATACATGTTAATTATGTTAAAATACACAACAAATCAAATATATGTATACATATTTATACAGTTATCTTGCTGTACAAGAAAAATTGGATCTACAAGGAAAAAAACCTGAGAAGGAAAACAAAATGAAAGCAAACAACAGAAAGTGTGAAAATGCTATGTTGTGATTCACACTCAGATGCTACAGGCTGCTCCCTGGGTGTATATGGTTTTCTTCATCACTGAACAATTGGAACTGGTTTGAAACATCTCATTGTTGAAGAGAGCCATGTCCATCAGAATTGATCATCATATAGTCTTGTTGTTGCCATGTATAACGATCTCCTGGTTCTGCTCATTTCACTTAGCATCAGTTCATGCAAGTCTTTCCAGGCCTTTCTGAAATCATCCTGCTGGTCGTTTCTTACAGAACAATAATATTCCATAACATTCATATACCATAATTTATTCAGCCATTCTCCAATTGATGGGCATACATTCAGTTTCCAATTTCTTGCCACTACAAAAAAAGGGCTGCCACAAACATTTTCGCACATGTGGGGCCCTTTCCTTCCTTTAAGATCTCTTTGGGATATAGGCCCAGTAGAAACATTGCTGGGTCAAAAGGGTATGTACAGTTTGATAACTTTTTGAGTATAGTTCCAAATTGGTAGAGAAGCTTTTCAGTTTCGTGTATTAAAATTATTTTTCTATAATAGCTTTTATCTCCTTTCTTAATCTAAACCTAATTTCTGCCAGACCACTTTCCATTTTTCCCAACAAATAGGAAATTCTTCCCCAAGTATTTTTTATTTTCTGATTAATTGAACGTTAACTTGAGTTGTATTATATCTAAAAAGTTCCATTGATCTAGCTCTTATTTTTTTTTTTTTTGCTGAGGCAATTCAGGTTAAGTGACTTGCCCAGGGTCACACAGCTAGGGTAGCTCTTAATTTTTAACTAGTGCCTGGATTCATGTTTATTTCTGATTATTTGATACAATCAAAAATTGTTCTCAGCTAGTGAAGGAACCAAAGCCAAATGGAGTAGTTTCTACTTCATCTTTAAACTATGAATTTAGAATAATGGCAAATTAATAAAAAAAAAATTGGGTGTTTGGAGGTTCCCCCCATAGACTTGTGCCTTAAACTTAAAATACAATATTAGTATTTTTCTTTAATAAAAGTAACTTAATCAAAAAATTGGGTGGGTGTTGCTACTTGGGTGACTTTCACCTTCTATTCTAAAGTACTAATTTTCCTTCAAATATTTTATTCCAGAGATTACATTTCATTTTTAAGTCTCCTGCTTCATTTTTCTAAGAGCTCTTTTATTTCCGTGACCAAACTATTTTTGCCCTAGGCTCTGCTTATGCTTTCTGTGGAGTTCCTGGCCTCTTCTCTTGAATAATTCTTGACCTATGGTATTTTTCATTAAGATTTGTGTGTTTTTCTGTTTACTCCTATCTTTAACCTGTTTCTAGTCTGGGACTTTTTACTAGGACCATGATCTGTCTCCTGTCACACTCTTGGATGACATTGTCAGACTCTGATCTTGAATTTAATTGCCTAAGTTCTTGCCATTGGATTGATTTTATCTCCCCTCTTTAGGTGCACAGAGTACTGAGAGATGTAAGCATTCCTTGGATCATCTGGGGTCACAGTGCTGAGTTCTCTGGACCCCTTATGGAGTTTCTTCAGTTGGCTATCTATGGACTTCCAGTCTTCCTCTTACACCCCATTCAGCTTGATCAGATTCTAGCCTCCTTGAAGTTTCCATCAAAGCATTCCAGGCTTTTATTGTCTCTCATTTTCCACCCCTCCCAGTATTCCTGATCAAGCATTGGCATTCTTCTAGTCTGTGTACTTGAGTTTGTATTGGCTCTCTTGGCAGTGCCCCTCCCTAGTGCTCACAGACTTTTGTCTTTCTTTTGGAATTGTTCTGAGATGAGCAAGGAATTTATTCTTGTTTGTCTTTGGTTTTCTTAACCATTTGATCCAGTGCCCTTTTAAGAAGTTTTCTAGTATATATGTTGGAGACCAGGGATTCTATATAATGTTTCCATCATAGTAAAATTGCATTAAAAACTTTTAAGTATAAGTACTCCCTCCTCTGAAATTGAAACCCTTTCCCACCGAAGCCTACCAGATATCAAGGATTGGGGAAAATATTATATATTTGATACCTTGGAATTTAAACAGGAAGGTAAGAATGGTACAGGAAAAAAGGTCTTCCTTCCTAACCATTGCTTCCCATTCCTCTGCACTCTGTGATAGCTGACAGTTCCTGAATGGCACTTCTTCCTGAAAGCTTAGCTGACCATTTTCATCTCTACTCCAGGCATGCATCTCAGCTCCCATGTGTAGGTGGCAGCTTGTGCAGTGCTGCTCACACCCCAGGAAATTTGACTCTCCAAATCTCTACTGGATTACTTTGGCAGATAGTTGGCCTCTAACATGCAAACAAAGGCACTTGATGCCTAGAGGCCGAAGCTATGCCTCAGTCCACTCAAAGCAGATTTCTGATTTCTCACTCCCACAGCCTGAACTGAATGGCTGAAGATAATTTCTTTTCAGTTAAAAATCCAAAACCAAACAAAACCTGACTTTATCAAAGCAAAGAAATAGCTCATTTGTATGCTTACATACAAAATCTCTTCTAGTTCTCTTTCACATGGTTTTATATTCACTACTTAGTTTTCTCCTTCATATCTTTGGTGATTCATTCCTATAGAGACAAAATGTGTTACAGATTGTGCATAATACACATTTTTAGTATTTAAAATTGCTTTATTATTTCCCCCAAAACTTAGTTAAAAGAGTAGCTTTATACTAACTATACTGTTCTTAATATAATTTTTCTTTGCCTTCATATAAATCATTAAGTGGTAATGAAATCACAATGGAATTGCTCAATACATTTCTATGTTAATAAATGATCTAATTTCCATATCAACAACCGAACATGTGTTCCCTCTTTGAGGGATAATAGCTTTCTTTTATCTGTGTTAATATAACATATTTATATTTGTTACATACCTACCTTGACTCAGAATAGAACTTCTCTTTATGGTAAAATGTCAAGATCTTTTCATAATACAAGTAGTCGAGACACACAAAGATTAATCTGTTCTCCAGGTTCAAGTAGAAGCCATATCTACCAGAGATTCAAAGTTGGATGAAAATGGGATGAAAATGTCAGAGACAAGAGCCCCACACCAGAGTATCAAATAAGGGCATCAGAAATAAGGTCAAAACTATCATGTTTTTGAAACTTTTAAAGGCAAAGGTCTGGGATAAAAGAGTAAACAGAATAGGAAGTCAGAATTAAATTCCAAAGCATAATACCTTCTCTGGGTGCTCTCTACTACTATAGCATCTTTACACCCACTAGAATTGTCAAGTTGGGTCTGGAAAGGTCAGTTGCTACCTACTTGCTTTAGAGTTCTATAATGGGTTGTTTTTTGAATGCTGTCATTCATAATCCCCTACCAAAGTATTTCCCATTGAATCTTAGCTACACGTAATTAACTTACAGAAAAGGTTTTTACTAATCAGGATGAATATGATTATTAGAGAACTTGCATCCTTCAATTTAGGGCACAAGCTCCCCTTGAACACACAATGTCTCTGGGGAAAGTGAGCTGAAATTTATAGTAAAATGATAGTGAAACACATATGTAGAAAACACTTACAAGAAAGGGGTGACTTATACCTACTGGTTACCAGAAGTCACCTTCTGCCTTCTTGGAGTCCTCATGAAGTTTTCCTTATTTATACTTTTCAGCTGGACTCTAAGCATCAGTGCTCTTGCAGAGTCTTGTAACTGCCTTTGCTCAATGGTTTGTTTGTCCTTAGTTTTTCAGTTTCTAGCAGCTGATACTGCTGTCAGTCATTACTATTCTCATGGACACCATTGCTGATATGGACAAGACCTCTAGGTTTTCCAGTGATTTAAAATTTACAATGAGTCTTTTCTTAAGAGATGTTTGCTCTTAGCATGCCTCTTTCTACTCCCAAATATATGCATTATGTCCCGCTAGATCAGTTTCTCTAATAGTATTAAGTCATTGAAGAGAGGGAAGGAGATACTCCTCTCTTATTCCCCCTAGAGCAATTCCCTTTTGAGGGGCTATATTCCGGGCTGGACCTGATTCAGTACCTTCATGGTTTAAGTCTGATATTGGAACAAAATGAAAGATATATAGGACATCCAATAGTTAACCAAAAAACCCACCAACAACAAAAGAAATTTATTTAGTCAAATAGGGAAGGATATTCAGCAAAGATATAAATCAAAGACACTATAAATTGATTCAATCAAGCAAAGCTTCCCTGACTCCAAATTATCCATGATGGTCTGCCAGACGAGCATTAGAAAGTAGAAAGAATTATTTGTGAATATTTTGTATTCAAGAAACTAGTAAAAGATGTTTATGGCCTGAGCCTTTAGTCCCCTGAACTCATTAAGTCACAGCATAGTTTTAACAATTTTAAAGGGGAAAATAGCTTAACTAGCGTAGGGGCAGGGGTTAAGATGTTCTTCCCTTCACAACTTGGAATCCCTAGCTTCTAAATCTGGAGTTTTCTCCTACTTGGCTAGCTATGAAATAGCTTGCTGTTTTAAAATGTAGCCCAAGAGATACGACTTGATCTTATTCAGCCTATCACAAGGTATTCTGTAAGTTATACCATTTGTCTTTATTTAATAACTCAAACCCCTGTTATCCTATCAAACTGATTAATAAGGCCTACTTCATTCATAGTTTATTTTTGATTGAGTCAACTGAGATGCCTGTTCTTTCTATAATTGTGTGTGTGTGTGTGTGTGTGACACACAAGCCAAAGACAGGAACATAGTAAATTTAAGTCAGAATGCTAATCAAAGGCTAGAGAATGTTATCTGTTTCTCCACCAAATCCATTAAATTTCTATAATCTGTTTACCTGTTTCTGTTCTGCCTTCTATGGTGGTCCCTTTCTGCCAGTGCCCACTTCACTGAATCATGGTGAAAATACTGCCTTTAGTCAAATTGCATGTAGTTTCTGAACTTGAATTAGAATTAAATATGTCTATTGGGAATCCCTGTGTTTATTTTGAGAGGTCACAGCAGCTTTCTTATGTCGCCACTGTCATGTTGAGTGAGACTTCTCCTTTGAAAACCAAATAATGAGAGGGTTTATGTGCTAAGGAAGTGATTAGCCTTTAATGAGTTGGGTGAATGACAAAATTTAAACAGAATGAATCACAGCATTCCCTAGGCAAGTACCAATGGGTTAATATCTTGTTGAAGTTAAATACAAAGGATGGTGGCTTAGCAGAAGTCATCAAAATCATTTGTTACTGACTAAAAAATAGTGGTGGATCAGTGGAATAGATTAGATAGGACACACAATATCATGACCCTATAGTAATCTAATATTTAATAAACCCCCAAACTCCAGTTTTTGGAATAATAACTCACTATTTGACAAAATTTGCTGGGAAAACCAGAAAATAATATGTCAGAAACTCAGCATAGACCTATATTTCATACCCCATGCTAAAATAAGATCAAAATTGGCACATGATTTGGGAATAAAGGATATCATAAACAAATTAGACAAATAAGGGATAATTTACCATAGAGAACAATTATGAAAGGCAAAATGGACAACTTTGATTACATTAAATTAAAAAGGTTTTGCACCAAAAAAACCAACAGAAACAACATTAAAAGGGAAGTACAAAGTTGGGAAAAAATCTTTACAGCCAATGTTTCTGATAAAGATCTTATTTCTAAAATATATAAAGAACTGGGTCAAATTTATAAGAATATAAGTCATTCCCCAATTGATCAAATTGGTCAAAGGATATGAACAGATATTTTCAGATGAGATCAAAGGTATATGAAAAATGATCTAAATCACTATTGATTAGAGAAATACAAATTAAAACAACTTTGAGGTACCATCTCATGTCTCTCAGATTGTCTAAAATGACAGGAAAAGAAAATAAAAAATGTTGGAGGAGATGTGGGAAAACTGGGACACTAATGCACTGTTGGTGGAGTTGTGAAATGATCCAACCATTCTGGGGAGTAATCTAGAACTATGCTCAAAGGGCTATAAAACTGTGCATACCCTTTTACTCACAGTACCATTATTGGTTCTGTATCCCAAGGAAATCATAAGGGAGAGAAAGGGACCCACATGGGCTAACCTGTGATTTCATCTATGTAGGGAATTCCTATTTCAGAAATAGAGGCATATCAGCCATCTGTCTCTAATTTATGATTGACAAAATTAAAAACCATAAAACAGAGATAGAAGATGTGTAAATCCTGAATGTTTTTAGGTGGATCAGGAGGATCAAAACCTATATTAGAATTTAAATAACTTTTTAAAATAAAAATATTGGAAAATGACAGCTTATTTTATATTTTATTTATTTAGCTTATTTTATATTTATATAATATAGGGATGGGGGATATTTAGTCTACAAATCATTTCCTGAGGCAAATGTATGTAATACTGACTTAAAAGCTAAGTATAACAACCTCCTATTGCTTGAGTTTGGTATAGCCCACAAATGATGTTATAAATATCCAAATGGCCCTTGGTAGAAAAAAGGTTCTTCATCCCTGATAAAATGTTAAGACATTATTTCAGACTCTTATTTCATTTGATAAATTACCTGTTGTATCACAATAGGCTTATACTTGACAGATTTACTGAAAAAAATAAATTATTATAATTAGAATTACTCCCCTCTTTTGAAAAGGAACTTTAAAAAATTACTCATTTTCAACTTAAATACAAAATGAGAAAAGGAGAAAAAAAAGAATATTTCCATGTAGACAACAGAAGAGAGGATTCAATATGAAACAATAAATTTCAGTTTCACAAAAACCTATGTAATAAATCCTATACACTGTTTTCAAAGAAACCCAGATTGCTCTATGCTTCCTTCTAGGTTTTCTTTTGTTCTCTGCTGTGTAATTTCTATTTTATTTTTTCTTTCTCCCTCCCATCTTCTCCCACCACATAAAGCAGGGCTTCTTAAACTTTTGATTACTGATCCCTTTTTAATCTGAGAAATTTTTACATGACCCTGGGTATATAGATATATAAAGTAGATATACAAATGAAATATTTACTGATAATAAATCATAATTTTGTTACCCTCACATTCAGTTACAAGACCCCATATGAAGTTTCAAACCAAAAGATCAAGAAGCTGGGCCCTATAGAGGGGATACTAATGGGAAAACTAGGATACTAATATATTGTGGTTGAGTTGTGAAATGATCCAACATTCTGGAAAGCAATTTGAAATTATGCCCAAAGGCTGATCAAACTCTGCATACCCTTTGATCTAGCAGTGTCTCTACTGAGCAATTTTCCAATTATATACTCTTATAAATGTGTTGTGATTAGGAAGTCATTGACTTATTTCCAACTTTTTTTGGAGGGGAGTGAGGGCCCACAGGCAAATATATATTTATTTGCTTGTTTTGGAGGGAGAGAGATGCTAACCTGTGATTTCATCTATGTAGGGAATTCAAAAGAATTCATAAAAAAGGGAAAAGGACCCACATGTGCAAAAATGTTTGTAACAGCTCTTTTTGTAGTGATAAGGAAATGGAAACTGAGTGGATGTCCATCAGTTGGAGAATGGCTGAATAAGTTATGGTATATGAATGTTAAAGAATGTTATTGTTCTGGGCAGCTAGATGGCGCAGTGGATAGAGCACCAACCCTGAAGTTAGGAGGACCCAAGTTCAAATCTGGTCTCAGACACTTAACATTCCCTAGCTGTGTGACCCTGGGCAAGTCACTTAACCTCAATTGCCTCAGCAAAAATAAATAAATAAATAAATAGCATTGTTCTACAAGAAACGATCAGCAGAATGATTTTGGAAAAGCCTGGAGAGATTTACATGAACTATGCTAAATGAAATGAGCAGAACCAGGAGAACACTGTATACAGCAACAAGATTATTTGATGATTAACTGTAATGGACTTGCTTCTTTTCAATAATGAGGTGATTCAGGCCAATTCCAATAGACATGTAATGGAGAGAGCCATCTGCACCCAGAAAGAGGGCTGCGAGTACTGAATGTGGATCACACCATAGTATTTTCACCTTTTTGTTGTTGTTTCCTTTCTTTTTGTTTTCTTTCTCAATGTTTTTTTAATAGAGTTATCTTGTGCAGCACGATAAATGTGGAAATATATAGAAGAATTGTACAAGTTTAATACATATTAAATTACTTGCTGTCTAGGGGAGGAGCTTTGGAAAAGGGAAAGAAAAAAATTTGAAACAATGTTTTACTGGGATGAATGTTGAAAGCTATCTTTGCATATATTTTGAAAATAAAAAGCTATTAAAAATTAATCTGGGACCTAGAGAAGACTACAATTAAATACACATATACACATAAGTCTACAAACACACACATATTATATACATATATATATATATGTAAAATCATATTATGCATGTTCCTGTTTGTCAGTTTTTTCTCTGGAGGTAGATAGCATCTTTCTTCATAGGTCCAAGTCTTTTCATAGTTTTCTAAATAAACCAGTTTGTTATTTTTTATATCACAACAATATTCCACTACAACCATATCCTATCTGAGAGATTGTCTATGAAAGTTCCCTTATTCTTTCACTCCTGTCAAAATTTTCTGCTTTCTTTCTAATTTTAGCTATGTTGGTTTTATTTATATAAGAAAATTTTAATGTAAAAAAATCAAAACTATCCATTTTATACTTCAACAATGCTCTCCCTTTATAATATAGTTTAAGGTCTGGTATTGAGGAATCTTCCTTTTTTTTTCTTAGTTTCTTTAAAATTCTCGATCTTTTGTTCTTCCAAATATATTTCTAATTCAGTAAAATAATTTAGAAATTTAATTGGGGTAGCATTGAATATTTAGGTTAGGAAAGATTGTTATTTTGTATTTTATTTATTTTATCTACCCATGAACAATGAATATTTCTCCAATTGCTTAAATCTGACTATTTGTATAACAAGGGTTTTATGCTTATATTCATGTATTTTATGCTTATATTCATGCCTGTTTTGGCATGTATATTCTCAGGTATTTTATATTATTTTAAATAATCTAAAACAATGTTGACTCATTGGTAAGACAATGTAGTTTCCTTATTTTTTTCTCTTTTAATTAAATCTATTTTAGCTTTAACTTTGAAAAGGAACTTCTCAAACTAGTCAGCCAATCTCAAAGACTTAAGTGGTTGATCTGTAGGCTAGTTATTGGCACTAGGATACCTTATCTGAGCCTTGTAAAGATTCCTGGAGAGGTGTGGTTACCAAAGATTTGTATAGGAATAAGGTAGTTGTCCTCTAAATCAGCTTAGATTGTCAGCATTCACCTCCACACATTGCCCTCTAGTGGGTGATTTATTAAGTTTTGAGAAATGAAGTGTAGTTCCTTCTGAGAAAAAAACTTAAGGATTCCATTTTTAGTTTCTGAGATTTCTGTTTTCCCACAACCCCATGTACTTAAATTTAAGAATTTTCAAAACAAGAATTAAATATGTATACATATATTTTATATAAAGGCTCATGTATGTAGATACATGTATGTGTGTGTGTTAACATCAAATGTTGATTTTTTTATTTGGACTATGCAGATAGTATTTTAATCAAACCAAAATTATTATTTCTAGTGGGAGATTCTAAATCAGTTTTCTGCTAAATTATCCCATTTACATAAAAGAAGCAAAAAGGATTTGACGTGAATTCTTTTCTCAACTTTAATTTCAGCATTCTTCTGTCCTTTCCTCCCCCTCCACACTTATTAGAGAAAGAGAGATACTTGCCATTTTTTGAGTTTTGGACCCAAAATGAGACCAAAGTTAGCATGCCGGGGATTAGCAACATCACAGGTAACACCCTTTCAGAGCTTCCCTGACTTCAGAATTATTTCCAGCAATCCCATTTTTAAAAAAAAGCCACTTAAAACAAAAGCTTATTTATCCAGCAAAATATAATTCTGATCACTGCAAAAGCATCCCACATTCCAGGTATACATGGCTGACTATTAAACAAAGTAGAATAGCAATCCTACTCCAGGAGGATACATAATAATATATACTTGAAATATAAACATTCATTTCTCTTGGAGAAATTTTGCAGTAAATCCTCAAAGAATGTATCAAGGATGATGAGTGGAGTTCTTTTGTTTTAAACTAACTTTTCTGTGGCAAAGGAAGATGGCAGTTCGGTTATAGAGTAATAACTGTGATTCTTTGTGTCCCTGCATTAAGTGAGCCATGGAGAACCATTGGAATCATAGCAAATACACTTTGGATTCTCCCTACTAAGTAAAAACCTCATCATTTCAGAATACAGGTTTTCCTTGGAAAGTCTTTAATAGCAATGAATTTGAAGTCAGATTTGTGTTTAACAATATGCTCTGACACTTAACAAATTTATTATTAATTAAAAGAAAGTAACCGAATGTCTCTGAGTTTCATATTTTTCATCTTCAAAATGAGGGTGATAATAATTGTACTTGCCACTTCATAGGGTTGAAGTCCTTTAATCTTACAGCATTGAACAAGAGCTGTATGCATTTTTAAAAGAGTTGTACTCATGTATGTTGTTATTACTACAAAGGGCCACAAGATGAGGATGTTGCTCCCTCAAAGAAGGCATTATACTTATAAGGAAAAGAATATTTTAAGATTGTTAAGAAGTCTAACTTTTAGATAGGGATTGAAACATTTTATAAGAAATTTTTTTCCTTCCCCTCTATCCTTAAAAAAATTAGAATTCTTAAATGAATTTAAACTTTGGCTATTGGAGCTCTAGCATATATAAAGATTTTGTCTGATTCTCTGCTTTTCCCCCAAACACTCTTTCTCTGTTAACCATAAAATTTGAGAATGATTTTTTCAAATTTTATCTGTTGGTTAGAATTTTCCACATATTTAATTTTAGATGCATATTATCTGAACACATTATAATTTTTTTTGATGAAGCCATATTAAAAAAGGTTTAATGTCTAAAAACAGATTGTATGACCTCTGAGATCACTAATTGGATAGCTCCACTTTTTAGACTGCCTTGTTTTCAACAGTTTCTGCAATCAGAAGCTCTAAAAGAGACCAAATATGATGATCAAGGGAAAATACTGAATTTAATCCATTCACTATGCCAATAAAATGATAGTGAAAAGGTTTGCTGTCCCAGGTAGGAATTTGTTGGGTTTATTTTTTCTTTTTCCTTTTTTTTGGGGGGTGGTGGTAAACTACTACATGTGAAATCTTTCTTTATTGGACATTGGAAGACCCATGCCACCTACTGGGAAAAAAAAATAGAAACATTTCTTTAATGAAAAATCCCTTTCTTTATTCAATTTTTCCATTTTATTTGGAGTGACCTAAGGATTACCTAAGGCAATTTAAAGTTAAGAGTACTGTCTTATATAGTTAGTATCTTTAAGAGATGATATTTGACCTTAGATCTTCTGGGCTTTAGAACTCAACTTCCTGTCTATTCTGTCATTCCTTCTGTTTCTCTTCTCACACATACACATTTATGTGTATAAATGCATATGCATATGTAGAAGACCAGAATTCAAATCCTGTTACTGACCCTCAGCTGAAAGACCCTATGAAAATTACTTAAGCCACAGGCCCTGAAACCAGGAGGACTTGAATTCAAATTCAGCCTCAGACACTTATTTCCTAGCTGTGTGACCCTGGGCAAGTCACTTAACCCCAATTGCCTCAGCAAAAAAAAAGAAAAGAAAAAGAAAGTTACTTAAGTATCTATGTACTTCAGATAACTCCCTAGGATTTATTTCTTAAATCACTACCCAGTTTTGATCAGTTGGTAGATGAGGTTCCCACACCAATTTCTTAAAGAAATCACTATTCCTCTGTAAACTCATATGTATGTATGCACAGATTCTGTTTAGGTGCTGTTGAATTGGAATTAAAGAACAGGCATAGCCAATAATCATTGGTTAAATAAATAACATGGCAAGTTCTCAATACTCTTGCATTTTTATAGTTCTAGTATTTGGACAACTAATTAGTCCATTCAAGCATTGTGATTGATTTTTTTCATCCTGACCTCATATAATATCCTAGTTAGTACAATGAATTTGTGTCAATTTGACTGGCCTTGTCAATCAATTTGAATAAAGGTAAAGTGAATGCTTGAGTAGATTTGCCAAAATGAATATTTAAATGTTACAAATATTGAAACATGATATTTGTGCTATGTCCTAAATATATCATAGATCCCAGTTAGTTTTCCTGCCTAATACAAATTATTGAATTTATACTATTATTGCAAGTCAATATAAAATGTGCACATTCATCTCTGCATTCACATGGATCAGGGTCCAAATTGTAGAAGTATATTGGGTGACAATTTATTTAATTGGATACATTTGCTCCTACTTTAATTTCTCGGGAATTTCTAAATTCAGTTTTTGCCAAACTAATTGGTTAGGGTTATACACTGAAGTAGTGAAATATTTAATCTGGATGGAATTGCAAAACAAAACCAATAGAAAAAAGAACAATACAACCTATTACTTATCCCCAGACCAGTAGAGAAGCTTTGGAAATAACTTCAACACTCAGGTCTTTGAAATAGGAAAAGATCTGGGAAAGATTTCACTCTTGAACTAGAATGAAGGTGATTGAAGACTTTAATGTAAGTACCTTTGGTATTACGGCTATTGCTAGTATCATGTTCTTTTGGCTCATCTTTCTGTTTTCAAGAGTTGGCCTTGGGAATACTTTGGGCTGCCTCACCTCTAAGACTTGGCTATTACTCTCTGCATAGCTCCAATTACCCTTGTGATGCAATAATCCTATACCAATGTATAGTGTAAGGAGAACTGAAATAATAAGAACTTCCTCAATTATGCTATGGGCCCAGGCATGCTGAGAAATGTAGTTCATCAGAATTTTCTCAGCTACACCTGTGTTTTAGATATTGCTTATAGAGTGTATATGTGTGTGTGTATTTAATTTGACATTACTGCCTTTAATTTATTTTTCTTCTCTTATTGCTAAAGCTAATATTTCTAATACAATATTGAATAGTAATGGTGATAGTGGATAACTTTGTTTCACCCTTGATCTTGCTGGGAGTGGCTCTAATTTATCCCCATTACACATGATTATTGCTGATGGTTTTAAATAAATGTTACTGATCATTTTAAGGAAAACTCCATTTATTTCTATATTCTCTAGTGTCTTTAATAGGAATGGCTGTTGGATTTTTTTCAAATGCTTTTTTCTGCATCTATTGAGATAAGATTTTTGTTAGTGTGGTTACTGATGCAGTCAATTAAACTAATAGTTTTCCTAATATTGAACCAGCTCTGCATTCCTGCTGTAAATCCTACTTGGTCATGGTGTATTATCCTGATAACTTGCTGTAATCTCTTTGCTAATATTTTATTTAAGATTTTTGCATAAATGCATTAGGGAAATTGGTATATAATTTTCTCTATTTTGACCCTACCACACCTACTGCTTTATTAACTTATTCCTGAGAATAATAAAATTGTACTGTTAATTCATATTTATATTAAGTATTGTTTCTTAAGTTTGTAATAGAGAAAAGTCTGAATTGGGGTGACAAAATTTCAGAGTTTAGAAGAAGGAAAGGTAGAATCCCATGGACTAATATTCTACAGAAGAAAGTCAGCTAAGGAGGAAAGGATAATTCTAAAGAATGCAATTCTGAAGACACAACAGGAAATAATTCCAATGAGAAAAAAAGTCTAAAGAGAACAATGTGGATTCACCAAACTGTCATTAAGTTTTTTTTTTTATTTTAGTGGTATACTATTTTTCCAATTACAATATGGGTTTCAACATTCATTTTTGTAAGATTTTGAATTCCATTTTTTTCTTCCTTTTCTCCTTTCCCTCTCCCTTCCCAAAATGGCAAACTGATATAAGTTATACATATACAATCAATTTTTAATATATTTCCATTTGAGTCATGTTGGGAAAGAGAAATAAAAAAAGGGGACCCACAAGAAAAAAAAAAAGCAAAATGAAAACAGCGTGCTTCAATCCACATTTAATCCCCATATTTCTTTCTCTGGATGTAGATGGCATTTTCCATCCAAAGTCTTTTGGAATTGTCTTGGACCACTGTGTTGCTGAGAAGAGATAAGTCTAACAGTTTATCATCACACAATCTTGCTGTTATTGAGTATGAAGTTTTCCTGATTCTGCTCACTTCACTCAGCATCAGTTCATGTAAGTTTTTTGAGACTTCTGAAATCAGCCAGTTGATCATTTCTTATATAACATTTATATACCAAAATTTATTCAGCCATTCCCCAATTGATGGCATCTCAATTTCTAATTCCTTGTCACCGCAAAAAAAAAGTGCTAATAGCTTCAATTTTTAAAAGATTTGTACAAAAAATGAAAGTGAAAACAGATAACAGAGGACATGACTATGTTATGGTCCTATTAAAACCTGCACACATTGAACTGATCCAACCATTCTGGAGAGCAATATGGAACTATGCCCAAAGGGATATCAAACTGTTGTATACCCTTTGACCCAGCAGTGTTTCTACTGGGTCTTTATCCCAAAAAGATTATAAAAAAGGGGAAAGGACCCACACCTGCAAAAATGTTTGTAGCAGCCCTTTTTGTAATATCAAGGAACTGGAAACTGAGTGGATGCCCATCAGTTGGAGAATGGTTTAGTAAGTTACATGTTATGGAATATTATTGTTCTATAAGGAACGATCAGCAGGATGATTTCAGAGACAGCTGGAGAAACTTACATGAAGTGATGCTAAGGGAAGTGAGTAAAACCAAGAGAACATTGTATATAGTTACAAGAAAATTTTATAATGATCAATTGTGATGGCTGTGACTCTTTTCAACAATGAGGTAATTCAGGTCAGTTCCAATGGACTTGTGAAGGAGTGAGTCATCTGCATCCAGAGAGGACTATGGGGACTGAATGTGGATCACAACATATTATTTTCACCTTTTTTTGTTGTTTACTTGTTTTTGTCATTTTTTTTCCTTTTTGATCTGATTTTTCTTATGTAGTATGATAACTGTGGAAATATTTATAGAATTATATATGTTTAACATATATTGGATTACTGTCTAAAGGGAGGGAATGGGGGAAGGGAGGAAGAAAAATTTGGAACAAGGTTTTGTAAGGATGGATGTGAAAACTATCTATGAAAATAAAAAGCTAAAAAAAACCCTTCATATGTGCTAAAATTTGTAAAGAACTGAGACTGGTAGAGATAAGGATAACAAATAATTTTGTCTTGTTTTTAATAACCATATTGAGGGGAAGAAGAGAATCAAAGGATAGCCTTCTTGTTTGAGATAGATGCAAATAATAGCAAAGAGAAAGTAGTGCTATGTATTTTATATTTTGTTTCATTTTTTATATTTGTATCCCAGAATTTAGCACAATTCCTGACACATAGTAAGCGCTTAATAACTAAATAGAGCTATTTAAATCTTGTTTTGCTTTTGTTTTTTCTGATGAAGTGTTGGAGCTGCCCCTCTTTTCCTCCTCAACTTGTCCTTCTCACCAAATATCAGCTGTTATGTACAACTTTTATTTTATGAGGTCTATTTTTAACATATGACCTTTGCATAGGCCATGACAGAACAAAATTGGTTAGCTGGGAAGTTGATGTCTAAGGTAAGGAGGTAATAGAGCAGTTAACTACTTTTGAATTAAAGCCACCTGACCTAGATAAGTTATATTCTTTTATTGTAAAGAAAATGGTAAGTTTGGTAGCTGAGCAGCTGTCAATGATATATGTAAGATTAAGAAGAAATATTATAGGATCAGAGTCAATCAGTTAGCATTTATTAAGCATTTTGCTAAGTGCTATGGGCACAAAGGAAGACAAAAATAGTCCTAGCTCTCAAATAACTCAGTCTAATGCTGGAGACAACATGCAAATAACTGGACAAACAAAATATATATAAAGTAAATTCATGATAGTCTCAGAGGGTAGGTAACAAGATTAAGGAAGACTATGAAAGGCTTCTCGAAGAATTTGAGACTTTAGTTGGGATTTTAAAGAAACCAGGGAAGATAGAAGGTGGAGATAGGCGGTATAGAGTTTCATAAGAGATCTCTACTGAAAAATGCTCTGAGTCAAGAGATGGAAGTCATGTATGATGGAAAGCAAGGAGGTCAGTGTTCTTGGATCATAGAGATTTGAGGGAAATAAAATATAATGAGACTGGTAAGATAGGAAATGACCATGTTATAAGAGATTTAAAGTCAAATAGATGGTTTTATATCTGATCCTGAAGGCAACAGTTTATTGAATGGGGCAGCAATCACATGGTTGATGTGATCAATTTGAAGATCAATTTGATAGTTGAGTGGAGGATAGTAGTGGAAGAGACTTGTGGCAAATCCAGGGTGATCTGATATAGACCTGCTTCAGAGCAGTGGTAGTGTCAAAGGCAAGGGGGGTGGTGCATATATGTCATGTTATGAAGATAAAAAGCCTTAGCAACAGATTAGCTATAGGAAGTAGTGATAAGAATCAAAGTAGATGATGACATGATTATGTAGTAGATTATGAACCTGGTTGTAGAAGGGTAGTAATACTCAACAGAAGCAGGGTAGTTTGGAATTATATAGATTTTGAGGGAAAGATGAGTTTAACTGATGTTAATTCAAGATGTCTAATTGGCAATACAAAAATGAAAGGAGAGAGGTTGGAGCTAGACAAGCAGATATAAGTCATCTGGGTATAGATAATTGAAATAGAGTTGATAAAGTCATTAATGAGAATGCAGAAGAAGATGCAATATATAAGCATAGGACATGATTAGTAACATCCATCCACTGTTTAGGAGCACTGAAACAGGAGAATAAGAGCAATACCACAAAAATCTGGAGAGAGTATCAAAGAAGGTGATCAATATTGTCAGAGGTTGCAGAGTTCAAGGATGAGATCTGGGAAAAGGTTAGAGCTGGCAATTATAAAGTCGTTAGTGACTTTGAAGAAAGTGGTTAAAATTATGAGGTCAGAACCAAACTGCAATTAAGAGAATGAGATGAAAGGAAATTGAGGAACTAATTGTAGATAACTTGAGTTGGGCATAAAAAGAAATGACAAAATAGGCAAAAAAAAGATGCACAGATCAAGTGAGAGGTTTTTGAGGATGACAGAGACATGGCATATCAAAAGGGAATCAGTTCAGACAGGGATAGAGTCAAAGATTAGTCAAAAGAATAGAAATGGTAAGGCGGGCAATCCGCTGGAGAAGATAAATGGAGATTGATTACATGTGCATATAGAAATGACAATGTCATTTCTTCCTGTGAAAAATAAATAGTTATACTTTGTAAATGGCCTCAATTTTAAAATGAAATATAAGGCAAGTTCCTCAATAAAATGGAAGGAAAGGGAGATATGGGAGGTCTCAGAAAGAAGTCTCTCTGGAAAAGCCACTGTGAAAAGTGAGGTAATTAACTGGAACAGTGTGAGTGTCTCAATTTTTAAAAAGAGATAGAGAGGAGTAGACTCTTCAAACTACAGGGCTTTGCTATTTCAGAGTATTCTAACATAAATGGCTAAAGATTAGGTTTAAAAAATCTAGAAAAGGAAGTAGTGGTTATAAAGAGGTAGCATGGGTTTATTAAGGACAGGTCATGCCAGATTAACCTTATTTCCTTTTTCCTGATATCACTAGACTGACAGAGCAGAATACTATCCACAGTTTTCTCATATTTTGGCAAAGTATTTGATAAAAGGTTTATATATAATTTATACATATATAACATATATATTACATAATATATAACATAAATATTTATATTATATATATAACATATATATATATGCATATATATATATATATATAAAACTCTTGTGGATTATCCAAATTCACATTCATTCAAACTTCTGATTCAAAAGGCTGGATTGAGGTAATTGTTAGGATTCAATATCCACTTTCTTGGGATGGGGAGTAGCCTCCATTAAGAGTACCAAAGGGTCCTAATAAGTATGTTCCTGTGGAGTTTGAGATTTTTATCAATAAGTCAATAGATGGCATGCAGATTCATCAAATTTGCAAAAACAAAATGGGAAGGATAATCAAATACAATGAGTGAATTATGAAACAAAGATTTTAGCAGATTAAATACAATTTTTCTTAAAAAAAATCAGACTTGTGATTTCATCAATGTATGAGTCAAATAGGAAATATCAGCACCTTCTCAACTTAAGTTTTGGAGACACCAAGAAGTTAAATGATATATTCAGATTCACACATTTAGTATTGTGTCAGAAGAGGCTTAAATCCAGGACCTTCATTTCCAAGCATGATTAACATATTTTTTTTGACTGTACTGAGTTAAGTTCAAGTTCTATTTCAAGGGTGAAAAGGTGGTCATGCAGAAATGAAAATTATATAGAAAATAGGATGTTTTTCCTTAAATGATCTTTAAATCCCTGCTTATATGGAAGTTGCAAAAAATATACTTTTCAGGGAAAACTTCATAGAATTATCAAAAATAAATGGTATCCAACTATTCTGGAGAGTTTGGAACTATAGCCAAAGGGCTATAAAACTATGCATATCCTTTGACCCAGCAGTGTCACTACTGGGTCTTTATCCCAAGGAAATCATAAAGAGAAAGGATCCACATGGGCAAAAATGTAATAGCTCTTTTTGTGATAGCAAAAAATTGGGAAATGAGTAGATGCTCATCAATTGGGGAATGGCTATAAATGATGAGCAAGATGATTTCAGAAAGGTCTGTATAGATTTATGTGAATTGATATTGAGCAAAACAAGTAGAAC
The DNA here is from genome assembly GCA_023553655.1 of Myrmecobius fasciatus. NCBI lineage: Eukaryota > Metazoa > Chordata > Mammalia > Dasyuromorphia > Myrmecobiidae > Myrmecobius > Myrmecobius fasciatus. The sequence goes on from JAJPUD010007980.1 coordinate 28,889, forward strand.
TAGAAAACAAGTAGAACTAGAAATACATATTAACAGCAAGACTATGTGATGATCAACTATGAAAGATTTGGTTCTTCTCAACAGTTCAGTGATTCAAGGCAATCTCAAACTTTGGACAGAAAATGCCATCTGCATCCAGAAACAAAACTATGGAGAATGAATGTAAATCAACACATTCTATATTCTTTTTCTCTTTTTCCCTCTTATGGTTTTCCCCTTTTGTTCTGCCTTTTGTCTCCCAATATGATTCATAAATGTATATTTAAATTAATGTACATGTATAACCAGAAAAAAAATAAGTGTTTTTTTTTTTTTAAGTAAAAAGGCTGCATTGAGAGGTAAATGGATTTTTGTTCATTTGCAAATCTTCAAGCCAAGCCTGGTTGACCATTAATTCTATTATTTTCTGATTCTCATTTTGGCAAAGAGCATATCTGTGGATGCTTGAATAATTTCCCATCACTGCTATAATATGCTTCAGTGTCAAGTTTGTCATATTTCTCCAACTTATTTTCAGTCTAGGTGGTCGGTAGCATACTCCAACAAAATGTTTTTGCCTCGATATTTAAAAAAACCTGTCATCCTTTTCTCCTTTCTGGTTACTGGATTTCTTCACATAAAAGTGCTTACTATATGCAAAGCATTGTGCTAAATGCTGGGGATATGAGTAAAAGTAAATTCTGCTCCCAAGCAGCTCATATTCTAATGGGAGAAAATATAGTTGTCAGCTTCAAGTCAGATGAAAAGGTCCCCTGGTTCTTAGAAAAGCTACATCAAAGTAAATGCTAATACCTCTTCTGTAATGTCACTTCACTAAAAAGCAGTGTCTAATATTGAGCCATTTGGCAGTGCCAAGATCCAGTAACTTTTGGATCTTCTGTGATTAACTATAGTACCTTCAGGAGCAGTTGCCAGACTGCATCTCCACAGGGGTTGTTTATCAGAGTAGCTATGAGCATTAGGTTGAAAAAACTACTTTTAAGCGTCAGGATCCTAGACTGTCTTCATCAGGGGGCTGGGGAAATAATGGTATAGATGATGTTGGGTGGTAGTGGTAGTTGCAGGATGACTTGCTTCGTACATGCTGCTTCCCATTAGGATCTTCTGTTGCTAGGTTGGTTCACGCCTAGTGGCTGGCAAAAGGTATACAGGATATTTCAGAAATTTGAATGTTTTAATCTTTAAAACTGCACTAAAACTTCTGAGCTATCATAGATGGATAGATGTATATATACAACTTGTTATATACTATCTTAAGCAGTGCTAACCCTCCCAAGTCTTTCTTTTGAATCATATGCACCCATAATCAGATTCTAATCATAGAACCCATCCTACCAAGTCTTAGTGATACTTAGATCAAATTAGCAGACTTGCTTTAGGATCTCCATTTTATAGTATACTTATTGTGTAAATATTACTAGTTTGAATACTGGCATTTAGAGGCATGTATTTTACTATCAAGTCCTTTCTTGGATCTTATCTCCTATGGATTCTGCCTCAACTATTGTTCTTCCTAGTTTGTAGCTGTTCTCTATAGTATCTACATTTATGCAGCTTTCTTCTTAAAAGTGATTTCTTTCCAGTTAGCTTTTAATTTGCAAGACTTTGGATAAATTTATTCCTATTAGGTATAAAACATTCATATACTTTAAGTTGTAACGACACCCCCCCCCACTGAAATCCTATCCTTAAACTTTTTAACCAGCTGCTTGTATTGCTTTCCTTCTTCACTGATTTCCTTCTTTTTAATAAGTAATGATACAACCTATGTTCCTGTGAGGGATAGTTTTTTTGTCCAAGATATTCCAGATTCTTTCCAGCAGTATCATTTGAACCACACTAATCACCAAGTAGCAGTAATATGTTTTGATAAGTCTTGACAGGTTTTGTTATATCTTGTATACATGCCTTAAGATGGCAGAATTCTTTATTAATGTAACACATTAAAAAAGTCTTAGTACCTTTCAAGAGGGAATCAACAATTACCATTTCTCATCTCTTCTCTGGCCTGGTTAACCTCACCTGATACCACTTTCTGATTAATGCCATGCAATATTCGATAAGTTGGATACATGGGGAGGAAAAGTCTACTTTCAAGTAGTTCAGTAACCAAGGAGAATAATATAAACTATAGTACAGGATAAATTGGAGATAATCATCAGAGGGGAAAGCACTAGTATTAAAGGGAATCAAGAAAGTTTTCTTATAAAAGATGGGGCTTTAGCTACAATTTAAAAGCCAGGAGGAGGCTTGAAGTCAGATGAGGAGGGAAAAAATTCCAGACATGGGAGGGCATAGTGAATTTGCCCAGAATGAGTGGAGAGCATCAAAATTGTTTCTTGGTTGTAAGTACTCAGTGATGCTTTCTGCCTTTATTTCTTGCTTGCTAAACTGTGAATCCTCCATTATCTTGGCACAGGTAAAAATACCTTTCTCTTTGCTCCCCTTGGGTTTTCACACTGAAGCCCTACATGCTAATTTTAATGGGATTGCTTTATTGTTTCAAGTAACGTGAAAAGACAGGGAAAAGGATAAGAACCCCAAGACTTTTTATAATTTTTCCCAACTTGGGTAGTTTGAATTCAGCGAAATTAACAAAATTGTGTTCAAAAAGAGACCAATAAAAAGTATGCCGCGAAGCCATAAAAGCCTAGTTTAAGCTACTATAAATTTGGAAGAGATAGGGTCTTGCAAGACATTATACTTTCTTAAGTATAACGGCACCAGGAAATTCAAGCACAGGGAAAAAAAAAAATACAAGACAGAAATTACTCAGAGCTGTGGGCTGGCACCTCAAAGGGTGGAGAAAAGGAAGTAGCCGACCACAAGCTTAATAGATTGGGGGGAAAAATAGGGAGCAACCAGGAACTAAAGGATTTGCTAAAGGTGAAGAACAGATCTGGGAGGAATGAGACAGGGAAAGGTGAAAGAGTCATCCGTGGTCAGGTAAATCCCCGAGCTGAGATCTATGGAAATTGCTCCCTTTTAAGGATATTCATTCTTGTGTGTTGCTGAAATGGATTGGAGGTGGAGGTGGAAATTCCAAGTCTTCCTTAGCTAAATTATTAATGTGGTCCCTTAAGACCTAAAAATCAGTTTCCTTTGGGTGGAGGGGAGAAAAAGATAAATCTGAACGTTCCTTTAAGTGGCTGGAAGCTAAGAGGGATAGTATACTCCGTATACTCCTTTTGTGGATACAGGATAGCCACAGAGGCAGAATGTCCTGTTAATTTATCTTTTTTTCGTTAATATAGATTTATAGGTGGTAATACTAAAACTAATAAAAGAAATAAGCAGCAGCAGATTTTGTTAGATAAGAGATAAAGCTCCTGAGAGAAGGCTGTGCAGGGAGGGGAAAAGGTTAGAGATTCCCTCCAATGGCCGGCAGAAACAAAAGTGAAACTCGGATCTACCTGGAAAGCCACCGCCCGAGCAAAAGGCAGCTTTGGCCTGCCATTCACCTGGAAGGGCGGGGTAAGAACCCTGAAACCTGAAGCCAGGGTTCCCTGAATCGGAAAAATAACTGGAGCCCGGGCCTGGGTGCAGTTATCACCCAAGTAGGGGCGGGCTCAGAGGGAGGGTTCACCTTGGCGGAGGCGGAATTTAGAAGCAAGCAGACGCCTAGCCCCCGAGACTGGGGGAAGGGATCCGTTGCCAGATTACCCGGATCCGGGTGGAGGGTCGCGCCACCCCCCCCACCCAGTTCTTAGCCTCAGGGCTTCGATTTTGGCCCACTTGACGCCCGCTAGCGGGACATCGCTGACATGGCCTGGAGCGCGACATCGCCCGGGGCCAACCAGCCTGACAATACGGCCTTCACGCAGCAGCGCCTGCCGGCCTGGCAACCACTACTGTCGGCCAGCATCGTCCTGCCGCTGTTTTTCTGCGTGGGCCTGGCCTTCATCGGCCTGGGATTAGGCCTCTACTACTCCTCGAACGGCATCAAGGAGCTGGAGTATGACTACACGGGCGACCAGGGCACGGGCAACTGCTCGGCTTGCGCCACGGCCGGGGAGCGAGTAGCTCCTCCACCCGCCAATTGTAGCTGCCAGTGGTGTTTCTCGCAGCGCGAGCTCTTCCAGGGGCCCGTGTTCCTCTACTACGAACTGTCCAAATTTTACCAGAACAACCGCCGCTACGTGGTCTCGCGAGACAACGAACAGCTCAGCGGACTGGCGAGTGCACTACGTCATCCCGCCAACGAGTGCGCGCCCTACCAGCGCAGCCCCACAGGCGTGCCCATCGCGCCTTGCGGCGCTATTGCCAACAGTCTCTTCAATGATTCCTTCAAGCTGCTGCACCAGCGCCTGCCCGGCGGTGCCTATGTCGAGGTGCCCCTGGACCGCACCGGCATCGCCTGGTGGACTGACTACCATGTCAAGTTCCACAACCCGGAACCCATCAATGGCAGCCTGAAGCTAGCCTTTCATGGCACGGCCAAGCCGCCCAACTGGCCGCGTCCGGTCTACGACCTGAGCCCGGACCCAAACAATACAGGCTTCGTGAACCAGGATTTCGTGGTGTGGATGCGCACGGCAGCGCTGCCCACGTTCCGCAAGCTGTACGCGCGCATACGCCACGGCAACTACTCGGCTGGGCTGCCACGCGGGGCATATTGCGTGAATATCACCTACAACTACCCTGTGCTGGCCTTTGGCGGTCACAAGCGCATCATCTTCAGCAGCATCTCATGGATGGGGGGCAAGAACCCCTTTCTGGGAATCGCCTATCTGACCTTTGGTTCCCTCTGCATAGTCACCGGCTTTATCATGCTGATTGTGTACATTAGGCACCAGGAGGAGAACGGCGATGGGGAGGACGAGGACGAGTGACCCGAGCAGGGCAGGGCTGCTGTCAGTTCTTATAGGGACTTTTCTACCACCACCACCCCAAATTTCTTATCTAGTTATCTTCTTGCAAGGATTTTGAGCATCCTTCCCAACTCTACCCTATTTCTTCTCCCTGCAAAATTCCTAATCATTAACAGCTCCTAATTGTCTTTGTGAAACTGTTTAGATGAGGTGTAGAGAAATAGCCCTCTCAACTACTTTAATAATTTGGAAGTTGCTATCATATCATTATTTTAAGCCTCCTCCCTCCTTAAACATCTTCCCAATTACCCCAATCCATTCCTCTAGCATCCCAATTCCTGATTGTTTCTATGGAACTGTTTGAAAAATAGATCTGAGGGGCAGCTAGATGGCGCAGTGGATAGAGCACCAGCCCTGAAGTCAGGAAGGCCTGAGTTCATATATGATCTCAGGCACTTCCTACCTGTGTGACCCTGGGCAAGTCACTTAACCCCAATTGCCTCAGCAAAAAAAAAAAAGAAAAATAGATCTTAAGTCCAGGGATATTAACCTCTTTTCTTCTCCCATCCCATCCCATTTCCCCTTGAAACACAGTTCTTCATTGTCTGTTTGGAGGAAAAATACGAAGTCCAGGAAATTTATCCTCCACCTCTTTAAGAAACGATTGTTAAATCTCTCATTTTTTGAGCTCCCTCTTTTAACACCTTCCCACCTCCAAACTTCCCTCCCCTTCAAGGCAGAAAAATTCTTAATTGTCCTTGGGAAGCTGGTTGAATGATAGACCTGAAGTCCAAGGAAGTTTCCCTTTCCTTTCTTTCATGTGCTGGAAGTTTAATTGGGTCTTACCAGTTTTTTGAACTACCTACCTCTTTAAAACAACTTCTTAACCCATTCCCCTTCTTACTGTGAGCTTTCTGTAGAATGGTACCCAATTTCTTTTTCTTTTTTTTTTAATTCTTCCTGTGGGAGTAGTTAGATGGTTGATAAGAATTTCAGATAATTGTTCTATTTTCATTATTTGAAAGTTCATCCAATTTCTGAAACATTACTACAGATGATGTTTCATTTAAGATTTTAGGTTTCAAGCAATCAGAAAATTTAAGTCACCTAGTATGAACCTCCTAATTTTATACATAAGGAAATGGAGGCCCAAAAAGACTTGCCTAAGGTCACAAAACTAGTGGCAAAACTGGGATAGGAAAAGTAAATCCTATGACACTATGACACTAAACCCATTGCTCTTATACTACTTCGGCCTGCCTTCCCAAATAATGATTAACTTTGCAAATCACGAATTTGTTTACTTCCTAAGGAAGTACTAACATTTTTTCCTTTTACTGTATGTAATTGATTGTGGTGGAGGCTTCACATGTTTCTATAGCAGTAATTGGAAGCTAGGCTATTTTTTGCATATTTATATGCAAGATAGTATTCATACTAATTTACATAATATTTGAATGTAGGGCTTTGTACTACTACTAAAAGCTCATTTACATGATGATTTACAGTCTGCAGACTACATACATTATCTCAATTGAGCCTCAAAATAAACTTATAAATGTCAAAAAGGCTGAATGTCTTGTCCATGGTCATATATCTTATAAGGGTTAGAGACAAGATTCTAACCAAGGTCTTCCTAAATCCAATACTCTAACCACTCTACAAGGCTTATATTTGGCAGAACTTTTCTTTTATCCTATACAAATTTACTTGCTTTGTTATATTTAAGGGAACTTGCACTTACAACCACATGCCTTTTCTGTAAATAAGAATATATTGGATTTTCTAGAAGTCTTTCTACCAAATAACTTTCAGAAAGGCTAAGTAATTCCAGTCAGCGGGACTGCAGGGCAAACTAAGGGCATAAAATCAAACTTAATTTTTTGTTGTAACAGAAACTTATTTTGTTGATCTTATATTTGACATATCCTTTGCTAGATCCTAGGCAAGCAGTAGATCTCAGGAAAGATTCTCTTTCCATTTCCTCACAGGAACATTTTAGCCTTCTCATTATTTTGTAGACCTTAATGAGAAAGGCCAAAAATACTTAGCTTTTCCAAGGATTCTAGGAGCAGCTTCTCTTTTAATTGTGTTCTCAAATAAAAATTACATGTTTCTTGTAATCATGTTTAAAATTAATGCTGTGGGCAGAGGAAAGATACTACGAACTGAAATTTGAAGAACTTTTTGAAACTTTGAGAGGATTGTTAAGCTTTGAACTGAATCTTTTTTGTGATCTTTCAAGTGATTGTATAAAATTCTCCTAAGAAATAATTTTCTTTTTAAAATCCCATCACTGTATGTAATTCTTTGAAGTGTAAAGAACAGTTATAGTCTTCCTACCTAATTTATTCTGGTGACAGTATGCATGCAAATGTCCAGAACTTTTATTAATTGGTAATATTGGGAATTCTTTTTATGAATGATTTAGAACAGATTGTCTGAGGTCTCTTCCACCTCTCAAATTCTGTATTCTGTTTTTCTTTGCACTATTGCACACTCATCTTGGGATCATGCTACTGTCTATGATAATCACCATTAAGTATTGTAAGACCTTGCATTGAATGCATTCTGAATTACCAAAGACATTTTTAATTATATTCAATGCAATTTTTAGGTCCTATTTTTTTTTTTAAATTGAGAGGCAGCATGATGTAGAGAGCTAATCTTAAAAGTTGATTTGCATTCAAGTTCTGCGTCTGACATATTGGCCATTTGATTCTCAGTAATTCATAACTTTTCAGTACCCACCTAATTTTTGAATATTATAAATTATAGAACACTTGCTGATTTGCATTGCTACAGGGCATTTCATCATTAGGAATTTCCTTCAATGAAAATACAATTCTGGACCATTCTGTGAAAATTATTAAGCCGTGTAACTTTTTATTAACCACACTCAGTTTTTTGCAGGCAGTTCCTAGAATTTGACTAGATAATAGAATTTATGTATTTCTATGTATTGGGGAGCTAAAATTCCATATGTCAGTGTTACTTTTAGACAGTCTGTGTAATTAAAAAGTAACCAATGTTAATTTTTCATAAAATGCTAATGAAAATTGAATTTTCATATTCTTTTGCTTATTGAAAGAGAATAAAGATATCTTCCTATATTTACTCTTTTAGTGACATGCCCAGTCTTAATTTTATTTTTTGAAATTTATTATTTAATTTTAACATTTTTTTTTCAAATTGTATTCCAAATTCTATCCTTCCCTTTAATTCTCTCCCTTGAAGAAGATAATTTGTCGGCTGTATACATGATCATGCAAAACATTTTCATGTTAGTCATTAAATAAAAGGTGAGAAAAATAAAATGAAAAAATTATACTTCAGTTTGCACTCAGAATTCTCTCTCCAAAAGTTGATAGCATTTTTCATTATAAGTCCTTTGTAATTTTCTTGAATCATTGTATTAATCAGAGTAGCCAGGTCTTCAACAGTTAATCATCATTATAACATTATTTTTCCTGTACACAATGAATTCTCACTTAACTTTGCATCAGTTCATATGGGTCTTGACATATTTTTTTTTCTGAAACCAATTCTTCATTTCTTATAGCACAAATACTCTTATTACAATCATGTCATAACTTGTTCAACTATTCCCCAGTTGATGAGCATGCCCTTGATTTCCAAATCTTTGCTAACATGAAAAGAGCTGCTATAAATATTTTTGTACATATAGATTCTTTTCTTTTTTCTTTGATTTCTTGAGAACACAGACCTATAGTGATATTGATGGGGTCAAAGGATATACAGTGTTATAGCCCAATGAGCATAGTTCCAAATTGTTTTTTCATAATAGAATTAACTGCTCCACTTCATTTGTGTAATTATTTTTCCCTTATTCCCTCCAGCCTTTATCATTATGAGATAGTGTGAGGAGATAGATCAGAGTTGTTTTAATTTGCATTTCTCTAGTAATGATTTAAACCTTTTTCATATGCTGTTGATATCTTTAATTTCTTCAAAAAACTGCCTGTTCATATCCTTTGGCCACTTGTCAGTTAGAGAATGGCTCTTGTTTTTATAAATTTGGCTCAGTTCTATGTTCAGTACGAGAAATGAAGCCTTTATCAGAGAAACTTGCTGTAAATTTTTTTAATGTTCAATATCTATGGTACCTTTTAGCAAATGTAGTTTCCCTGATTATCTCTTTTAATTAGATTTATTTTTGCTTTTCGAGATCATGATTGCTATCACTGCCTTTTTTACTTCTGGTGAAATATGTTCTGCTGCAGCCCAATATTTTAACTCTATATGTGACTTTTCTGTTTCAATTGTGTCACATTCATTCTGCGGTCCTGGTTTTATGGATGATCTCATCCATTTATATTCACAGTTATGATTGCTTTTTATTTTTCTCAATCTCATTGTTTTTAATTTCTTCCTTTCTTTATCCTATCCCTCCTCAAAAGTCTGTTTTGATTCTTACCATTCCTCCGTTAATCTGCTCTCCCTTTTTCCATCACTCTTTCTCCCCCACTATCATACATCTCTTATCCCCTTCCCCTCCTCTTCCTATTGGGCAAGTTACATCAATAAACAAGATTTTGTCTGTGTGTCAGTGTGTGGGTATTCCCTCTGAAACAGTTTTGATAAGAGTGAGATTCAAGCATTGTCTGGCACCTCCATTTTGTCTCATTTTAAAAGCTCTACCTTTCATGCTGCTTTTGTGTGAGAGTTTTTCTGTTCTACTTCTCTCTTCTCCTAATATATTCCTTTTTTTTTCTTTTTTTTAATGAGATCATCCTAATATCATCCCCTCATATTTATGCCCTCTGTCTATGTAAACTCCTTTTAACTGCCATAATGATAATGTTCTTGGAAGTTACAGGTACCTTCTTTACATATAGTAAACAACTTATTGAATCCTTTATGATTTTTTTTTATGCTTCTCGAGTCTTGTATTTGAATGTCAAGTTTTCTATTCAGTGATGGTCTTTTCATCAGGAATTCTTGAAAGTCCTCTATTAATTACATATTTCTCCCCTCTAAAGGATTACACTAGGTTTTGCTGAGTAGATTTTTTTTTGGTTGTAATCCTAGCTCCTTTGCCTTTCAAAACATCATATTCCAGTGCTTTATTTACAGGAACCACTAAATCTTGGGGATTGGTTTGTTTGTTTGTTTTTTAAATAGTATTTTATTTTTCCAGATATGCAAAGATAGTTTTTGACATTTATCTTTGCTTAACTTTGAACTACTACATCTTGTGATCCTGACTTTGATTGCATGATATTTAACTTGTTTCTTTCTGGCTGCTTCATATATTTTCTCTTTGACCTGGGACTCTCAAATTTGGTAATAATTTTGGTAATATTCTTTGGAGTTTTTGTTTTGATATCTCTTTCAGGAAGTGATTAATGAATTCTTTCAATTTATATTTTGTCCTCTGGATTGAAGATATTGGTGCAATTTTCCTTGATAATTTCTTAAAATATGATGTTTAAGCTCTTTCTTTGATTATGCTTTCAGGTAATCCAATTTTTTCCCTGAGGCAATTGGGGTTAAAGTGACTTGCCCGGGGTTATACAGCTAGGAACTATTAAGTGTCTGAGGCCAGTTTTGAATTCAGGTCCTCCTGACTTCAGGGCTCTATCCATTGCGCCACCTAACCTGCCTCTAATAATTTTTAAATTATTCTTGATCTATTTTCCAGGTCAGTTTTTTTTTTCAATGAGATATTTAGCATTTTCTTCCAATTTTTCATTTTTACATTGTTTTATTGTTTCTTGATTAGCTTCCACTTGCCCAGTTCTCATTTTTAAGTTCTTTTCTTCAGTGGATTTTTGTGCCTTTTACCATTAAGCCAATTTTGTTTTTTAAGGTGCTATTTTCTTTAGTATTTTTGTTTCTTTTTGCCAAGATTTTTTTCATATTTTATTGTAACACTCATTTTCTCCCCAACTTTTCCTCTACCATTAATGTTTCTCTCTTTAAAACAAAAGACAAACAAACAAAAAACTTCCAGGAATTCTTATTGGATTTTAGTCCAACTAGAATTTTTCTTTGAGTCTTTGCAATCATTTTCACATTGTTGTCTTCTTCCAAGTTTATGTGTTGGTCTTCCCTGTCATCAGTTTTTATGGTGGTTTTTTTTATGGTCAAATTATTTTTCTGTTGTGATTTGTTCTTTTTCCCATCTTATTTCTTAACTTTGAACTTTATGTTAAAGTTTGATTCTGCTCACCTAGATTTGAGGAGGCACTGTTCCAAGATTTTGGTTTTTTTATGCTTCTGTTTTCAGAGCAAGTTCTGGGAATCTGCAAGTTTTTAGTGCTTCCAAGCTGGGATGTATGGTCACTGTTCTTCTAGTCTATTCTCCGATCTCTACCAAGGAAGGGTACCCAGTTCCTTCCATTTGCAAGGGTTAGTGCTTTCTTTGCTTTGGAACTGAGACAAGAGCCCCTACTCCTTTGTGATTGACCACTAGCAGTCCTCTCCACCCTGGAACTGAAATCCAGAACTTCCTGTTGACACAATTGCCACTCAGTGCCAACTGCACTGCAAATGGTCCCCTATAATTTTTTTTTCTGACCAGTTTTCCAACTCCTTACTGCCTCTAGGCTGAGAGCTCCTGAAACTCTTGTTATTGCTGCTACTGTTGGAGATTAAAATTATCCTACATACATTATAAGAGACTAGGCAGAGTTCTGAGCCATAGTCCCCTCCAATGATGTGGACCTCAGATCTTCCTCATGATCTGCAATACCTTCTCCTTCCAGGGCCTTATTTTAATAGGTCTGGATGTGTTCAGTCATTCTGGAACAGCTATCCCAAATACAGAATAATTCTATTGAATGAAAAAAATAATATGTCAGCAGGGTCACAAGTTGGGTAAAGTAAAAAATATCCCTACACAAGATGGACAGGCTTCTCCTTAATGTAGACAGGGGGAAAGGAGGAAATGTTATCACTTTGACCTAAGTGGTAATAAGAAGCTCATCTGCTCTGCTTATTGGACATATGGAGGTACAAAAAAAATTCCATCACAAGGCAAAAACAAGCATGGAGAACCTTTAGTTAGCTTCCAATACTTAAGCAAGTTAATTTAGAATCTGCAGTTCACAGCTCTGGGACCTTATATTTAATGCAGCATAAAATATAAAAAGCTTTAAGAAAGCAGTACTGAATAAGACCTCAAAGCTGAAATTGACTTTTAATATTTCAGTTTTGCACTTGCATCCCCCCTGAGGGAAAAGCCCATGTTCCTCATTCAAAAAGTTCCTCATATCTTAAAGGAAGGAAAGGACCCACATGTGCAAAAATGTTTGTGGCAGTCCTTTTTGTAGTGGTAAGAAACTGGAAACTGAGTGGATGGCCATCAATAGGAGAATGTCTGAATAAGTTATGCTATATGGATGTTATGGAATATTATTGTTCTGTAAGAAACGACCAGCAGGATGATTTCAGAGAGGCCTGGAGAGACTTACAGGACCTGATGCTGAGTGAAATAAGCAGAACCAAGAGATCATTACACACAGCAACAGCAATATTACAAAATGATCAATTCTGATGTATGTGGCTCTTCTCAACAATGAGATGATTCAGGCCAGTTCCAATGATCTTGTAATGATGAGAGCCATCTACACCCAGAGAGAGGACTGTGGGAACTGAGTATGGATCACAACCTAGCATTTTCACTTTTTCTTCTTGTTTGCTTAAATTTTATTTGCTTTCTCATTTTTCTTCTTTTGTTCAGATTTTTCTTGTAAATTAGAACACAAGGTTTTGCAAGGGTCAGTGTTGAAAAATTGTCCTTGCATTTGTTTTAAAAAATAAAAGGCTTCAATTAAAAAAAAAAAGTTCCTCATACTACCAAGCTGAAATATCTCTTGTAGATCTAGCTCTAAACTCTCTAGTGTCACATCTCTGCTGCTTCTTAAATATCTCAAATGGTTATGTGATAGACATCTCAAAAATCACTGTGTCTAAAACAGAATTCATTATCTTTGAAATTTTCTGAAATTTTCTATTATTGTCAAGGACCTAGGCTCATAATCTAGATATCATCTTTATTCTTCTCATTTATCCCACATAGTCATTCTGTTACTAAATCTTATTATGTTTATCTTTACAGTAGCTCATATATGTCACCTTTCCATTCATAACACAACCCTCATTCATTCAACTCCTTATGACTTTCTTTCCTGGAGTACTCCAATATTCTTTTTACTGGTCTCCTTACCTCAATTTTCTTCCCAAACCAATCTGTCCTATATTCAGCTGCCAAGTCTCCCTCAGCTGCTAATGCCTTCACCTTTAAGATTAGCTTTATAGTGTGTGTGTGTGTGTGTGTGTGTGTGTGTGTATTTTATAGGTACCTAGGTAGTTACATATTGTCTTACCCATTAGAATCCATGGTCCTTACTGACATAATTGTTTTAAATAATTTTCTTGATATCCCCAGTGTTTACCACAATGTCTGACACTCAGTATTTAATCTTCCACCTTTCCATCCCCAAATCCAATCTGTTCCTAATGCCTATTGGTTTACCTTTGCAAATATCTCTCAGATATGCTCCCTTTTCTTCTCTGACAGTGCCATCAACTCTACTGCAAACCCTCATCATCTCTCACTTTGAGTATTGCAATAGCCTGCTTGTGGGTCTGCCTGGCTCAAGTCTGTTTCCATTCAGCTACTAATGTGATTTAAAAAAAAAAAAAAAACAGTTCTGACCATGTCACCACTCTTTTCCTAACCCCTCTATTCAATAAATTTTAGTGGCTTTCTATTATTTTTAGGATCAAATACAAAATGGTTTGTTTTGAATACTTTGGCATCCAAGGTCCTTTATAACTAACTCCTTCCACCTTTTAAGGCTTCTTAAACCTTACTTGTATTCTTCAATGCTTTTCCATGTACAAAACATCCCATCTCTCATTTCTGGGCATTTTCTTTTACTCTTCCTCATATTTACTCCTCATCTCTGTCTACTGGTTTCCTTGACTTTTAAGTGCCAACTAAAATCCCATCTTTTTCAGGAAGGTTTTCCTAACTCCTATAAATTTTAGTGACTTCCCTTTGTTTAACGTTTATTTATCCTATCTACTACTTGTCTGTAAATTTTTGTTTGCATGTTGCTTCCTCCATTAGATTGTGAGCTCCCTGAGGGCAGAGATTGCTTTTTGTTTCTTTTTGTATCCTTAGTGCTTAGCAGTGTCTTGGGCATAGTAGGAGCTTAATAAATGTTGATTGATTGATTGTTTCCCATCTTTTGATTTTTAAGGCAATCCAGGAGTGTGTTTTGATTATTTCCTTGTGATTACCAAAATTGCAACTTGATTAATCAAATATTCTGTTCTGGGTCTTAAACTAGTTTCTGAAATGTGTTTATTTAATAAACTGTTGAAACCTCAAAATAATTGCTTCTCTGTCTCTATTGAACACAGACACAGATATGCAAACACAAAAAGTATGCTTAATAAATATTTGTGTATGAATATGTAAATATATGTATATACATGTAAATGCATATTTTTATCCTCCTACTTTTAAACATCAAAGCTAATGAAACTGGTATTAGCACGGTTTTAAGTTTGAAAGAACTAATTTAAAAGCAAATGTTTGGAATACAACCTATTGATAATTTGGGCCCCTCCTTGTAGTTGTGTAGTCAGAATGATACATATTATATAAAAAGTAATTTCATAAGGGAGAGAACATTAGCATCTATAGAACATATCAACACTCTTTGTTGGAGTTTGTAGAATTTCTTCTAAAATGAAAAATAAAAATGAGTAAGTTCCACTACGTATTTTACTTTTTATTGGTACATTTATTGGCTTCTTCAAATGAGTGATTTTTATGCTGTCAGCATTTGTTCTAGAAAGGGAAAAGGAAAGAACGCACATACAAAACTTACAGAGGAAGCATGGTACAATAGAAAGATTACTGGGTTTGAAGTTGAATGACCTAAGTTTAAGCTCTGCCATGTATATGACCCTGCCCATGTCTTGACTTCTCTGGGCTTTAGTTTCCATATCTGTAAAATGAACAGATTAAAATAAATGGCTTCTAAGATCCCTTCTAGCTCAAATCTATGATCCAAATAAGATTTATTAAGTTATATCCTTCATAATGACTGAAGCTTCAGGAGGCCTAGAGCCAAGTATGCATAAGATCAATGGGACATCATAGCAACTCCAAAGCAGCACTTTCTCTTTTGAAGAGTAAAGCTTTCATCTCTTAACACGTAAATTTCATCAATTTTCCTCCCTTTCCAGGGGCTCTAAAGTAGTAAAAACAAAGCATTTATATTAACTTCACTCCTAGGTCTTTGAGAACTTTGACTATTATAATTAGTTGATAGCACAAAGAGAAGAAGAGTATGAAGGTAGATAGTCTGATTCATCCATGACTGATTTTGAACTTGTTCTCCTTGGCTTTAGCTAGAGACTGAAAAATTTCTGCAGAACACAGGAGCCTATTTCATATAAAGATTTAAATGAGAAAACAGAAGAATGGTGGCAAAGATGTTAAAAATGTTCATGGCCTAAATTTCTGATTTAATACTTAATGACCTTGTGTCAGTCTAGAAATTGTAAAATTTATTGTAAATGCAGTAATCAATTTAATATTCATGCATATTCTTTCAATATTTCTTATTTTAGGATATCTTGCTTTGGTGAGTTGGATCAATAGGCAGTTGCTAGGGGTTTGAATGTGTTCTAACCAGGTACATCAGAAAAGATATTGCAGAGGAGTTGAGCAGAACCTTAAGGAAGGCTAGGGATTTAGAAGACCTGGATTCAAATTCTTATTGTTTCTTACTACTTTGTGCCATATAATCTCTCTAAAATTAATTTTCTTATCTATAAAATGGATGGCTGGACTATGTTATCTCTAAAATCTTTTGCAGATTTTAATCCTGGAAACAAAATTTCCAATCTCTGGCTTACTGTCATGCATTACAATCTTCACTATTAGACTTATTTTTAAGGACCTTTTGTATTTTGATTGAGTTAGTGTAAATAGGGTGGTGCCATGGAGGAAGCCATGGGCTTGGAATCAGGAAGACTCAGATTTATGAGTTTTAAGTCCTGCCTCCAACTGTGTGACTGTGGACAAATCAGTCCTGTTTATCTCAGTTCCTTATCTGTAAAATTGAGTTGGAGAAAGATATCTTTGTCAGTAAAGAGTTAGACATGACTGAAAAATGACTCAATGTCAAGGAACCTAACTTTTTAGCTTGGAATTCTTTGTTTAGTTAACTTCACTATATTCTTCAAATAGCAGAGAACATCAACCTTTTAGGAAATGAAAACCAATTTTTGGTTGAGGTGTTGGAGAAAGCATAGATTTGTGAGGGGAAAAGAAAGGAGTCAGATGTATTACATCATTTAGATGCCTCTGGAGGTACATGAAGGCAATGGATTGACAGGAGAACCAAAAGAGTAGAAACTCAGAATAAGAACAAATTTCAACTTCTTCATAGTTCTGCCCAAGTTCAATCCTGTTTCCTGGTAAATAAACAGTTTTTCCTTCTTCATCCATTTTTTTATTTAAATCAAATTAATGTGACATCTTCTGATATTGAGTCCCTTGGTTTATTATTCTTATTAGATGAAAAGTTATTATTATCAGAAACCTAATAAAAAATCTCACACCTAACTCAACCTCATACAGCTCCCATTAAAATGGTAAAGTAACATTTCTGAAGAAAACTTTAATGACTTTTATAATTCCTTTTTTTAAAGCCCAGTGGAACACCATCTAGTCTTATCAAGACATTATAGAAATTTACACTTCCACTAATCTGGCTTTTCTATTTTAGCTAATTTTACTTGGCATACTACAAATATTTTAGATTGATTCTGAAAATATCTAATTATGGGGGCAGAACTTTAAATGGAGGAAAAATCTATGCTATTCACTAAATTTTTAAAAAGAGCATTTCCACATTTCACCTGACAATCCAAATTCTAACAAGTCATGGGTCATTGATGCTTTTTTATTTTAAACAAATTAAGTAGTGCAAGTCAAAGTATTTTCTTTTGCCCTTCATTCCACCCCCCATCTTTAACTTTTAATAACAATTTTTTGAAAGGACATATGGATTTAAGGATTAAGAAGGTTCATCTGTATCAGAAGCATAATATACATAAAAATGAATTCCATTATTTCTTAAATCTCATATTAGAAGGAGAAATTAGCTCATATATACTAATATGCTCCCCTTCTCATATTATTGATAATTATATATTTGTAGAAGGACAAATTGCTCCATTACATCACCCAATGATGATATTTATTATACCACTTACATAAATATGAAATGAGGATCATGGAGATATGCAAAAATCTAGTGAGAAATCTAGGAGAAATGTTCCCTATGCCTTTGTGTGTATATGAATGCATATCAATACACTGGGATTTTGTGGTTGTGGCAAGGTTATTGGCAGTGGCTGCCAAATTTTCTCCTTTAGCCTCCTAAATGTTTCTAGTACTTTCTTAAGGCATCATTGATTTAGGAGATGGGTCATTATGGGTCACTAGTGTAGGGGATAGGAGGGAGAGGAAGAATGGACACATGTAGGGCTGGTGCTAGCAATTCCTATGTAGTAGTATTAGAGTGAGATAAGTTCATTAGACCAAGCCAAAGAGTTTCTAATTCAAGATTGATGCTGTGGGAGTCCAGACTTAAGGAGCAATGAAGCTCTGAACTATAGTGTGAAAAAACAAAACCAGTCCTTCACAGCAGTTTTTGACTCTATGATCTTGATCTTTTCCTTCACTGGTACTGTGAATCATAAGCACTGTGCAGATGTAGAGTAGAAGCGGTTAATTCTGGAGACCCTAAATTATTTTTTTATTTGGGGAACCTCAGTTCCCATGTTCTTTCTGTAATTTTTTGTTGATACAATAAACATATTAATTGAGTTATATATGTATACACATATATATGCATTTGGATAAGTATATATATGCATATTGCATTTGTACATAGATACCTTTTATATCTGTATCTACATCTTTTTCTATGTATATCTAGTTAGCTACCTATATTAACAGCTTGAATATTCTGAACTTTGAACTCTGAGTATTTCTTGGATATCCTAAATATGCAAATAAGCTTTCCTGTATTCTGCAAACCACTTTACAGAAATGAATAGCAACTGAGTTATATTAATCTCTTGATCATATGGAACACAGCTCCATGTGAAATGCTAATTAATATCCTTTATATTTAACTGCAGTTTGCTGTAGATGGAATTTTATTCCATGTTTCAATTGAAGAACATTTTTTCATTTACTGTGGTGAACCATAATAATCTATAGTGTAAAAGCATACAGAGCTCATTTCTTTTGTTTGCTATGAAGGAAGCCATTTAGTATACACAGTACTAGCGTTTGTAGGGAAATATTCAGAAACAAAAGCAAAAATGAGCAGAACAGTAAATTGCACTATTTGCTGACTGTGTTTGTTTTATAACATTTGGCACATTGTGATAGCTACATAATAGTAGTTTTTAAATCATAAATAATATTTTACAGAGGTCACACTGTAGTTATTTAAGATCAGGGGCTTATTTCCCAGAACACTAAGTAGCTATGAATGAGTTATGTTTAGTCTGATCTGCCACAGAAGGGCCATAAACTCCCAAGTCCTAGGAAACCATGGAATATTACTCCAATACGTCAGGCAAATTGTATATGTAAAAGGATAATGCATGATAAGGGGAAGGTATTTTTATTTTGTTAAAGTAATATATGTTCTTAGGGAAGAACTATAAAATTTTGTTATGTTAAACCTTTCCCTGCTCTGGAAAACAAGTTAAGAAACTGCCTACTATTATTCTTTCTAAGCTAACAAAGAAGGGTGGGGGAACTAGAATCATGGAGAGAAGAATATAAGGGAAATTTTGCACTCTGGTGAATAATGGCTTCTGCTATTATTTCTTTAAAGCTTTTTATGTGAATTGGATGATAGGTCTTCAGCCAAATGTCAATAACTCAAAAAATGTGAAAAAGGAGGAAAATCTCAAGATTCCTAGATATGTTTTTCACATACCTATCTTTACAACTATGCTTCTTGAATGACTCCAAAAAAGATATTTTTGTTAGACGTATGCAAGTTAACTATAACTTTAAAAATGGATCTGTGTGATACTGGCATAATTATGATTCATTTTTAAAGTTATGGTTAACTTGAACTATATACATAATGGACAAAGAACTATTGAAATCCCACTTAAGTAATTTCTACTATTATTACCCGCATTTTAAATATGAGAAAAATCTATTTGTGAAAAACTATCTTAAAAGAAGGTAAAATAAATCAGTGATGCTACCTCTAGATTCTGTAGAATCATTCTATGTATTTTTCTCATTTCTTTTCAGTGTTCTTAAAGAACTACTCAACCATATTCATAATGTTTTGTTTTAAATTATAACTCCTATTTGTATACAACTGTACAGTACAATCAATAAAATAGAAAGCCTATATCATCTGATTCTCTTCCACCTCAATTATTTTGCATTTATTTGTTATATACTTAAGTGGCGGATCCCAGAATTACCTCAAGTCCAAGCATTTCTTCAATTAACATGATCAGATTAGGGTCTGGGCCATTATTTGAAGGCCATCATTGGTGGGACTTGGTGAAACACCTATCCCTACTTGTGGCCTGCAAGAAAAAGTTTGCTCACTTTTCTGGAGCTCTCCTATTTGAGGAATCATTCATTTAATTTTATACTCTTCCAAAATACAATAAGGGGAGGGAGAAATTTCTCATTCTTTTCTCTTCCTCTACTAAGATTAATAAATATGACATATAGTCAAAGCATATAACAGTAGGAGACATGTTTGCTTGTGACCTGAGAGAGGAGTTCAAGTGAATTGTTTCTGAATTTAAAATGTGTAGAAGAGAGAAAAGTTTTGAATTCTCTAGATTTCATTATCTTTAAATCTTTCTCTAGTAGGGAAAGAAGTTTTCCTGGCATCCCTGGCTATGAAAATTGTTTTATGGGTAACTTTAATTTCAAGAGTTCCTGAGTTCTACAATTTGTATTTATTTACAAACAATATGCATGTACTACTAGTATTAACTTATTATGTACATTTCAAAACATACATGAAAAAAATTAGAAAAGATATTTTAATAATTTCTACTTTATTAATTGATAATATAAAATACTTTATCTCATTAAATATTATTAAAATGATATTTTATCAAAAGTAATGCTATTGAATATGTTTCAATATATTTTGAAATCTTGATTTCATACTTTGCAATTTGGTGGTCAAGTGATTTAAATGCATTTCCTTTTAATACTTGTTTTTAATGGCAATCTGCTAAAAAGGAAACCTCACAAAGATTGTCTTATGTGTCCCATTTTGGGACATCACTGTTCTAAAGAGATTATAGATTTAGACTTGGGAAAGACCCTAGAGATTAGCTAGTGCAGTCTTCTCATTTTACAAAGATGGCTAAATGATTTGTTTAAAGCCTGATTCCTGATTCTAAATCCAGGTCTTTCCCACAGTAACACATTGTCTGTTTTCCCTTTGTCTCTATTAAACTTAATCTCAATCAGTGTTCTACTCTATGAAAATCTTTTTTTTTTTGATACTGATTCTCTGAATATCCCTCTTATTTTTACATAATATGAAAATGTGATAAGAACTCTGTCTCAGCACTATTACATCTAAAAATGCTAAACTACACAGATCTCTCTGTTGGAAACTAGTCAAAATGACATAAAATCATTAGTGACTAATTATTGGAATACTGAGGTTTAAATCAGTTAGAAATCCATTCATCTACATTATCAAATCTATATCTCTTTATCTTTTTCATTGTACTGTTATGAAATACTTTATTAACACAATGATGTTAGCTAATTAGCCAACACCAAAGGTTATTATATGGTAGCAGCTATAATAACTAGCTAATATACGTTAAATTTAATCTTTTTTGTTTTCCCAAGCAGAGTACTATTGTCAGAAAAGGAAAAAATCTGACATAACCTGTTCTAAAAGAATTCTTGCTGATTCTGTGAGATGACTATTTCCTATTCCAGATATACATTAAGTACTTCTTGAATGATTCATTCTAGAAATCTGGCTCACTGATCCATAATATACAGATTCTATTCTCTTCCATTTTTTGAAAATTGTGATATTTGGTCTTCTCTAGTCTTGTGGTTCATACTCAATGATCTTTCAAATATTCTTGAGCTGGTATCTGCATTTCTCTAAATACCTTAGAATATAGTTTTTTGGGAAGTTGTGTGACTTTAAGTCATCAAGATTAGCAATTTTTATCCTAGTCTTTCTAGATTAAAGATCATTTTTAGCCAAGCCTTATAGCATTGTACATAAGCAATCACTTGGCAATATGTCTATTGCCACAATGTCTCTCACATTTGTCTCCTCTCTGGGCACACAGCTAACACCCTAACTTAGGCTCTCATCGCTTCTTGCCTGTTCCAGTATCTCCTGTTTGGTGTTCCTACCTTATCTCTTCCCACTCCAATTCATTTTCTACATAGCTGTTGTATTGGATCAGGACTGATTAGGTATGTCTGGTAATTCGTAATTGAAATTGGAATAAAACAAGTCACTGAGTAGTCCATTTAACAGTTAACAAAATGAGTTTTACTTAGTTCCTTTTTCTAAAGAGAGGATATTCAGAATAGGGAAAAGATATTCATTGAGGGTACTGTTTATTTGATGGAGCAAATCGTCCCAGTATTGATCATCCCATGTAGGCCACGCTGATGATCTGCCAGTTTGAAACCTTAGGGAATACTTGGTGCTCTTCTCGGCTTTTTTATTTAGAAGACCAGGAATTTGGGAGCCTTAGGCCTCTGAGCCAATCAGTTCTTGAGCATTGTTTCAGTATCTGGGATTAGTGGTGAGGAAATGGAATGAGAGGTATACTGGTAGAGATTTCTCCTACCACACCTGCCAAAATGATTTTCTTAGAAGGATCAAAAGATCAAGGGATCAAAGGAAGATACCCTGCTCAATAAACTCCAATGACATTTCATTGGTTCTAGGATCAAATATAAATAAATGCCTTCATTAAGTACTAAGCTATTCATGGTGTAGCCTTATGATTTCCAACCTTATGATATATTACTCTTATACTTTTCAGTTTAGCCAAACTGGCCTTCTTACTAGTCCTCACACACAGTAAAACCTTCTCATTTCTCTGCCATTGTATTTGTTAGCTGCTCCTATACTGTAATAGTAGTCCTCTTTGTCTCTATCTTTTAATTCTTGGTTTCCTCTAAAATTCAATTCAAATACTATATTCTACATGAAAAATTTCCTGATTCCCCCCAATTGCCAGTGTCCTATCCTGCAAAATTGCTGTATGTGTGCATATACACACATAAATGTAACGTGTTAAACATACAAATATGTGCACATCCACATCCACATACCTCTTTATATATTGTGTGTATATGTATGTATATGTGTATATTTATATGTACATATATATGCATAAGTATATATGTGCATGTATATACATAGTGTGTATGTGTGTGTGTATGTAAATTTATCTCTATAGAATGTAAGCTCCTTTAGATCTCCTTTTATTCTCCTTTTATCCTCAATGCTTAGTCAGAGGCAGCTTGATAAAATGAATAAAGAACTGGTCTTGAAGACTTAGGTCTTCCCTCTGACAATATTGATGGTATGACTCTGTGCAAATAATATAATTTCTCAGTGCTTTTGGTCAGTAGTGTCACGAATTTATATTATTTATGTTGTATTTTTATTTATTTTATTGAATATTTTCTAATTACATTTTAATCTGGTACACATTGTACATTTGGCACCTCTGTTCTTGGAAACTCTCTAAAATTATAAATTATACCTATTCCCTCCACATAATGGGGGTTAGCGGTATGGTGATCCTGTGATCTAGAAAATCCATATAAAAATTTTTGGCCCTCTTTTTGTAGCAGAGAAGTATGATTTTTTTTTTCTTTTTCTTTTTTTCAATATATCTCCTCATGATATATTGAAACCCGAAATGAGGAAAATTGTGGTATGGAAGGGATAAGTGTACAAAGAAAGTGTTGACCTTCATTAGTAGAGGGAATATTCTCACCTAGGAGGTCACTATAGCAATGATATAGATCCAGCCTTTATCTGCAACATCTAGCATAGTGTCTAGAACATAACATATGCTTAATAAATTCTTATTGATTGATAATCTCCTCTAACTTGCTGTCTAACATTTGTATACTTCTGAATAGACATTTAATGTTATGGTGCCTTCCTTGGATTATTTTTCTCCTATAGGTTTCTGGCTATCTCAATGGCAATTCTTTCCATATAGTTTCTAGGGTTTGGTTGTTTGTGTGTGTGTGTGTGTGTGTGAGAGAGAGAGACAGTATTTATATCTTAGTGAATATATTTAGGCAGTTTTCTCCTTTCACCAAACTTTTATAATTTAAATTAATTTTGAGTGGCGCACATTTCAGTGAGCAAATCAATTCTTTTTTTAATTATTTTATTAAAGCTTTTTATTTGCAAAACATATGTTTGAGTAATTTTTCAACATTGACTCTTGCAAAGCTTTCTATTACAAATTTCCACTCCTAGCCCCTCCCCCTCCCCTAGATGGCAGGAAGTCTGCTACATGTTAATTATGTTAAAATACTTGACAAATCGAATATGTATACGCATATTTTTACAGTTATCTTGCTGTGCAAGAAAAGTTGGATCTACAAGAAAAAAAATCTGAGGAGGGAAATATAATGCAAGCAAACATCAATAAAGAACATGAAAATGTTATGTTGTGGTCCACATTTCACATCCCTCTCTCTGGGTGTATATGGCCTTCTTCACTGAACAATTGGAATTGGTTGGAAGCATTTCATTGTTGAAGAGAGTCATGTCCATTAGAACTGATCCTCATATAGTACTGTTGTTGCCATGTACAACGATCTCCTGGTTCTGCTCATCTCACTCAGCATCAGATTAGTAAGTCTCTCCAGGCCTCTCTGAAATCATCCTGCTGGTTGTTTCTTACAGAACAATAATATTCCATAACATTCATATACCATAATTTATTCAGCCATTCTCCAATTGATGGGCATCCCTTCAGTTTCCAGTTTCTAGCCACAACAAAAAGGGCTACCAACAAATATTTTTGCACATATGGGTCCCTTTCCTTCCTTTAAAATCTCTTTGGGATATAAGCCCAATAGAAACACTGCTGGATCAAAGGGTATGCACAGTTTGATAACTTTTTGAGCATAGTTCCAAAATGCTCGCCAGAATGGTTGGATCCATTCACAGTTCCACCAACAATGTATCAGTGTCCCAGTTTTCCCACATCCCCTCCAACATTCATCATTATCTTTTCCTGTTATTTTAGCTAATCTGACAGGTGTGTAGTGGTACCTCAGAGTTGTCTTAATTTGCATTTCTCTGATCAATAGTGATTTGGAGCACCTTTTCATATGACTAGAAATAGTTTTAATTTCATCATCTGAAAATTGTCTGTTCATGTCCTTTGACCATTTATCAATTGGAGAATGGCTTGAATTTTTATAAATATGAGACAATTCTCTACATATTTTAGAAATGAGGCCTTTATCAGAACCCTTAAATGTAAAGATGATTTCTCAATTTATTGCTTCCTTCCTAAACTTGTCTGCATTAGTTTTGTTTGTACAAAAACTTTTCAACATAATATAGTCAAAATTATCTATCTGGTGTTCAATTAAGAGTTCCAGTTCTTTTTTGGACACAAATTTATTCCTTCTCCACAGGTCTGAGAGGTAAACTATCCTATGTTCCTCTAATGAGCAAATCATTTCTTAAAAGTCATTGTTAGATACAATCTATCCTAGACCAGGAGTACTGTATCAGATCAGAGATTTAGAGTTGGAAGAGATGTTTGAGGTAATTGAGTCTAATTCCCTCATTTTATGTGATGTAAGAAAAGTTGAAGAACTATAATTTCTGGGCAATTAATCATTTTATTAATTTAATAAATTATTAATCAATTGATTAAGTAAATAATTAAATATTAATTATGGCTAGCAAATAATTAATAAAAGCATGGTCACTTGGCCATCTCTGGTATAAAAAGAAGGATCAAAGTAGCCCTTGGAAGACTGTTGGTTCCCAACAGATGTCAATCAATTCTGATTAGTTAACAATTAATGAGAAGAATGAATATTATAAGGAGAGGTAGACCTATTCTAATGAGGGGCTAGAGGAAGGGGACTTTGATTATGTCGCTCTTACTCTCAGAGCATCCCCCACCCCCACCCCAATCTAGACAAAGGATCTACTCCCCATCCCTAGCTCCATTCAAGCCTGATTAGAACACTGTGGATTT
>JAJPUD010007980.1:54124-97482 GCA_023553655.1 Myrmecobius fasciatus
GTAGTAAGTGTCTAAAGCCAGATTTGAACTCAGGTCTTCCTGACTTCAGGGCCAGTGTTCTATCCACTGCGCCATCTAGCTGCCCCTTGGGTAGGGTTTTAAACAAGATTGAGGAGAAAAATTAATCCAATTCCATTACCAGTATTGTCCTTTAGATGTTGGCTCAGTAACTTACATTATATCTTGCTACTGGACCCAGATGGTTCTGGAGGAGAAAGAGGCTGGTGACTTTGCATAGCCCATCCTCACTTAGATCCAATTTACTTGCAGGGCATCTTATCATGGTCATGTCCTCTTGATATCATGGTCCTCTTCAAGAACAAAGAACAAACAATAGCAACAAATAATTTACAAGGGGCTAATTTCTGAATGAAGAAACAGAAAGGGGAATAACCTTAGTCCTAATTCAATAATTGGTTATTAATATGAGAGAAATAATCATGTTTTTCAAAACTGAGGCCTAGAGAATTAAATGACTTTCCTAGAGTCATACTTCCTAGAGTCTAATATCTGAGGCAGGATTTGAAATCAGGTTTTTCTGATCCAAACTCAGTCTCTATTCACTATATTTATTTTTCCTATATTTTAATCCACTATCTAGAAATTCAATCCTCATTCTCAGGACTATCTTCTTAACCAGTTACTCACTCTCAAAGTAGTTTTTCTTCTTCTTATACGTTACACTGTCCCTTTAATATATTGCTCCATTCATATGGAACAGTTTATTGGTGAAAGAAACAAAAAGTATTTTTAGGTGAAGGAAAAATTATATCATCTGTCAAAGGATGTAAGATATTGCCACTACTATAGATGAATATTTTGAACCTTAAAAAGTCATAGGAAAAGTAATTTCTTCTGATAGAAACTGGTAAAAAAAAAAACAACCAAATATGAGTATAAAAAATATAGCTTTTCAGCTGTCAATTGAACAGTTTGAGACAGAAAATTAAATGTACAATAAATTTAAAGACTCAAATCACCTGATAAATAATGTAGAACAATGCCTTACATGTAAATGGTTTATGACTTAAAGGGGGACACAGAAAGAACTTCTATTCATTAAAAAGCTGAAAAAAATATGAATATAAAAATACAGTTCAAGGACACAATACAGGTGGGAGAAACATAAAGAAGACTAAAAGACTTTAAAAAAGTGATGATACCTCTGTCATTGACACAACTATTTTATGCCTAAAGAAGTTAAAAGTGGGACAGCTACATGGTGCAGGGGATAAAGCACTGGTCCTGAAGTCAGGAGCACCAGAGTTCAAATCCAGCTTCAGATACTTCTTGCTTAGTAGTTATGTGATTCTGGGCACATCAATCCCTATTACCTCATCAAAAAAAATAAATAAAAAGGATAATATTGAAAAAAAGAGAATTCATATAAATATGTGCTAATTGTGATTTTTAAAAGATTATTGATCTCAAAGGAAATTTGGGGAATTGTTACCATTTAATTCTTTGAAAAGAGAGGAACCTGATATAGGAAGGGAAGAATTGAAGACACTTTCGGAGATTAAAAGCTGCTTTATGAGAGATGTGATAGCCAGAAACATTAAGATGCAGAAACATTAAGATGATTATGTCAGCTTAGAAATTACCTATAGTGGGAGAAAGAATTTATTGTATTTGTCAAGAGCTTCGGTGATAGCTGTTACCTTTCATTGCCACACAGAATTGGAGACAGATAAAGATTCTTATAAGTTCCTATTTTCTGTCTTGAGATTTGAAAAGCAGCAGGAAATATAGTCTTATTAACTGCTTCGAATCTTGGTGAACTGCCTAGGTTTGTTTTCCTTTCTTAAAGAATTGTCTGATCTGTGTTGTTGTAAGCTTTGTTCTGATTAGACAACATTACATCCAAGTGAATAATTAACTGACTGGTCTGCTTTATTTAGCCTACAGATAACTAGTCTGATAAAATGCAGTTTTTTTTTCCTTTTAAAATGAACTGATATTAAGAGGTAATATTTTCCAAATAACCTCTCTTTTCAATTAAAGCTTGTTATTTGCAAAACATATGCATGGGTAATTTTTCATCATTGACACTTGCAAAGCTTTCTGTTACAAATTTTTACCTCCTTCTCCCCACCCTCTCCCCTAGATGGCAGGAAATCTAATACATGTTAATTATGTTAAAATACTTGGCAAATCGAATATGTGTATACATATTTATATAGTTATCTTGCTGTACAAGAAAAATTGGATCTATAAGGAAAAAAATCTGACAAGGAAAACAAAATGCAAGCAAACATCAATAGAAAGCATGAAAATGCTATGTTGTGTCCACCCTCAGATCCCATAGGCCTCTCTCTGTGTAAATATGGCTTTCTTCATCACTGAACAACTGGAACTGGTTTGAATCACCTTATTTTTTTTTTTGCTTTTTGCTGAGGCAATTGGGGTTAAATGACTTGCCCAGGGTCACACAGTTAAGTGTCTAAGACCAGATTTGAACTCAGGTCCTCCTGACTTCAGGGCTGGTGGAATCATCTTATTGTTGAAGAGAACCATGTCCATCAGAACTGATCATCATATAGTCTTATTGCCATGTATATTGATCTCCTGGTTCTGTTCATTTCACTTAGCATCATTTCATGCAAGTCTTTCCAGGCCTCTCTGAAATCATCCTGCTGGTCGTTTCTTACAGAAAAATAATATTCCATGACATTCATATACCATAATTTGTTCAGCCATTCTCCAATTGATGGGCATCCATTCATTTTCCAGTTTCTAGCCACTACAAAAAGGGCTGCCACAAACATTTTTGCACATGTGGGGCCCTTTCCTTCCTTTAAGATTTCTTTGGGATATAGGTCCAGTAGAAACACTGCTGGGTCAAAGGGTATGCACAGTTTGATAACTTTTTGAGCATAGTTCCAAATTGCTGTCCAGAATGGTTGGATCTGTTCACAGTTCCACCAACAATGTATCAGGGTCCCAGTTTTCCCACATCTCCTCCAATACCAAATAACCTCTTAAAAGTGCTTTTTAAGTCAGAAGAGTTTTTAAATGTCCTATGTGAGTAGAGAAGATATGGCCAGGTAAAAAGTGATGAGAACCAAGAAACAATCACTCAGAAGCAATTTTGCATGGCACTTATGTTTCTGAATTACTAATAATATTAAAGCCTGCAGCTTTGAGTTGAATTATCTCCAACCTCCCTTATGTATTTTTCTGCCAGATTAAATGTGTGCCCACTCTTCCTCACAAATATTATGTGCTGGGATATGCACATAATGGGAGAGTATAATTTAGTTTTATATTTGGATTATAATACATTTTGTTATTTACTTGTCTAATGTAAACTATCTATATAATTAATTAATATTTCCTTTATTGTTAAGTAAATTATTCATTTAAAGATCTAAATACATTATTATGAGTAGCTGGTTGTATATAGTGAAATGCATTAGTGAGGGCTCAGAATCTAGAATAATGAGTAGGGGAATGTACAAGGTTATTCCTAGAATACAGAGAACTTGTTTCTAGGTGGTGATGATAGTCTTCTCTGGTATCTGAGCAGATTAGGTTAAGCAAGCCAACCCAGAAAGCAATTAGATGTTGACATGCAAATTGTGAGACATTTTATTACACTGGTGTGCAGCTATCTCACATCACCAGACACTACTGCAACTGTTAGATTTGGTACTGGGGATCACAACACTGTATCCCTGGCTTTCAGTGTATCTGAATTATGTATCTCTGTATTCCTGTATCCTATATGCTGTATCCCTTGCTTTCACTGAGAAAAAAAAATCATCTATGATTCTATAATCTTCAGTTTCTTGCCTTAGACTCAAATTTATAATCTTTAACAATACTATTTAAAGCTAATTTTTGAAAGAAACATTTGGATTCCATATCAGTCTCTTGCCTTAGACTTAACTTTATAATCTTTGGCACTACTTTTTAGGTTCATTTTGATAGAATCATTTGTATCCACGTGAATCATAAGTAAATAATAGTTATCTACTTTGAGAAATAATGGGAGATTGTACTTATCAGGTCAACAAACAGGTGCCTTAGTACTCCTGATCGGACTCCTCCCAAACATTACTATTTTCCTCTCCTTTCTCTGATTCTTATTGATGTTAGTGGTACACTGAGAAGAGTACTGAACTTGGAATCAGATAACTTTGGTTTACATCTTAGCTACTACCTGGCTTCTTAGTACTAGTGTTAGTTTGGCCAAGGCATTTAAGCTTCTGGTCCTACAGTTGCCTCATCTATAAAATGAAGATATTGGATTTGAGAGCGGGGTTCCAGAAATATGGGAAGGGACTAAGCATTTATTAATACCTATCAAGTGCCAGGTACTGTGTTAAGTGGTTTACAAATATGATATCAAGTAATTCTCACAACCCTGGGAAGAAGGTGCTATTATGATTCTCATTTTACAGATGAGAAAAATGAGGCAGAGACCAAGGTGACTTATCCTTGTCATATCAGCTATTATGTGTTTGAGGCTGTATTTGAACTCAAATCTTCCTCATTCCAGGTTTCAAAGCTATTCAGTGCAATACCTACAATAAATATATGATCGTATGATCTTTTACTGGAATGCAATTTTAGATATACTTTATCAATCCTTAAGTAAGTAGCTATTTCTTCTTTAAGATATACTGCTTTGTATCTCTGTGACCTGGCTAGGTTCTCCCTCTTGGAAAGGGCCCCAAATTCATTTCTTAATATCAACTGTTCAATAGTTTTTCACTTCTTCATGAGGATGCAAATTCCTCTGAGGAAATTTAGTGAACTTGACATGCTCCATTTTGTTCACATAGGTAGCAAAGGTGGCAAAATATTAGTGAGGCAAAACATGTCTAATATAGCATACTTTAATTATGTACAGATTAAAGGCAGACTGTGATCCTAAGGTTTCCTCTATAGGACCAAATTCTCCAAAGTCCAATAGGGAATTTTCCTGGTAGGTTTCATCAAGCAAGAAGCAAAAGCAATTGCTATCTCTTTCCAAAAGTCAAGTCCTAAAGAGAAAACTCCTTGGTGGTAGAATTTGGCTCTCATCAGCTCATTTTGCAGATTTATCTAGTGGAGTCTCTGGATACCTAATACCTAATAGTAGCCTTTCCTGGATATAGCAGTGCTCCCCATTATTGTTTTGGTGTATGACCCAGGGTTAACTCCTCAGAGAAAATTCCAGAGTTATAATTTTCATCAAAATTCAGAAGTGAAAAATTCCAGGGTTAGAATTCTCAAGTTTCACAAATGACAGTTTCCCCGTTAGAGACCCAGATTCCCCACTCTTGACCTTCAGAAGCTCTCTATGAAACAGTGGCATAAAACATAATGGTGATAAGCTTAAATAAGATGGCTGGAACTTGACTAAAGGGCCTTTGGACCCTAAAATATTTGCTTATGTTACTCATATTAATCATTTAATGACATCATAGACTGATAACGCCCTTGGATTTGTAAAGATGTAGACTATTGCCCTCTTCTGGATTGGGACCAAAGAACAAAACTAACTGTGACGAATTGTTAAAGCAATAGAGGGAAATTATATTTTGATGTGATGTCTTCTTTAAGAAAAGTCCTGGCTCACTATAGTTCTTGATTATTGATGGAACCTCATAATTTTGTGAAAGTTTATATATCTTAATAAATAAAGGGGTAAAAGAAGAATGTGGGCATACTTATCTCATCACTATTCAAATAAAGTAGACTTTTTCTTGCAATAAAGTTTGAGAGGCAAATATCCAATTTGTATTTTTTGCTTGAATGGTTTTTTAAAATGACATTAACTATGACTCATGCTGTTTAAATAATAGTTTACTATAATCTTATGAGGGGAAAATTCAGGATCATATTGTAAGGAAATTCTTAAGAAGAGGAAAAAGTTATTTTTAAAGCAAAAATGACCTTGGAAAACTTCCTTTATAGTCTAGATGGGGCTAAATAGTGATTCTTGGCAATAGTCATTCTTTAATGAATAGTTTCTCCATAAGCTCATAAAAGAATACCACTTGGAGTTCTATATATTGCTTAGATCACAGATTTCTTAACTTTGGTTCCATGAACTTATTTTAAAAATATTTTGATAGCTGTATTTCAATATGATTGGTTTCCTTTGTAATCCAATGTATTTTATTTTATGCATTTAAAAGAATTATTCTGAGAAGGGATTCCTGGACTTTGTCACACTACCAAATGAGTCCATGACATATAAAGAAACATTAAGAATCCTTGATTTTGATTGAAACAAAATCCAAATTAAGCAAAATACTTTGTTTCTTTCTCCACTAACTCCACTAATGCATACACACTTCATGAAGTTGATACTTGAAGTGATAATGCAAAAATATGTTTTGAGAAAAACATTTTGGTAATTCTAAAACTAGAGATGGTTCTGATTTATATTGTAAGAGGAAGTTCTTTGCAGGAAACTCCCTAAATCAATTAAATCATAAATGGAAAATGCAGTTATAAAACTGAACAAATAAATATGAATCTAACACTGCATAATTACTTAACAAATATAATAAAAAACTAATAGAATGAATATTTCTGACCAAGAATATTAGCTAATAGAAGATGGTATTTAGTGAATTAACATTTAAAAGAACAATCTTTCTTCCATCATATACAATTTTGAGAACTTAAAAATTTTTTTTCTTTGATTTCCCTCCTACTCTACTGATGTACCCATGTGTTAGAATAATGCAAAAATGTACTAGATACTACATGATCCTTTGGATAAAGGCTGAACATAGCTGAAAAGCCAGGGAAATGCTTCTATAGGTATTTAAAACTATCCTATAGCTTATCTGAATCCCA
Source organism: Myrmecobius fasciatus (assembly GCA_023553655.1). Lineage (NCBI taxonomy): Eukaryota > Metazoa > Chordata > Mammalia > Dasyuromorphia > Myrmecobiidae > Myrmecobius > Myrmecobius fasciatus. The sequence continues at coordinate 60,926 of JAJPUD010007980.1, forward strand.
AGCAAAAAAAATGTATTAAACAGAGAAAGGATGTATTAGAGGGGGGAAAGGTCAGAAGAATGAAAATATTAAATACCTCCTCTTTTTATTGGAAACCTGTAATAGATTACATGTAGAGTTTTGTACATAACATAGGTAGTCATACTTTCAATTAGAATTGTCTGAGAGTAGATAAAGATGTTGGCCCCTTATAAAATAGCTGTTGACTAGTGAGTACTTATCCCAAAAGCTGGGGTCTTTGGGTTTATCAAACACTAGATTGCTATAGTTATAGCCTGGTGACAATAGGTATTTTTCATATACTTTTTTTCCCACAATGACTATTTAGTTTATCTTCTTTTGAATGATTGTGGATTTCATTGAGGAAATTTTGTAGTATTCATTGTGCTTAATGAAATTAATTTTTTTCTTTTTTTATTAAAACTTTTTATTTGCAAAACATATATATGGGTAATTCTTCAACATTAACCTTTCCAAAGCTTTCTGTTGCAAATTTTCCCCCCTACTCCCCACCCCTCCCCTAGATGGCAGGAAATCCACTACATGTTAATTATGTTAAAATACCTGACAAATAGAATATATGTATACATATTCCACACTTATCATTTTTTGTGCAAGAAAAATCATATCTACAAGAAAGAAAAATCAGAGAAAGGAAATGCAATACAAGCAAACATCAATAGAGAGCACGGAAATGTTATGTTGTGGTCCACATTTTGCTCAATGAAATTAATGAATAGGAGCATATGTGAAAAAAATAGCTTTAAAAATTTCTAAATTACACCCTATCCCATTCCTTACATTTATTTGTACATAAATTACTTGACTAGAAGCTTCATGAGGACGAACTTTGTATTTTAGTTATTCTTTTCATCTATCTTAGGGAGAAGCAGTCATCCTGGAAATAGAAAGACAGATTCATGTCTTGCCTGTAATGCCAGCTCTGTGACCAAGTCACCTAAACTCTCAGTGACCAAAGAAATTGTCTAAAATGATAAATTAGAGCTGAACATGGGGGGAGGTAATGTGTGATTTCTATACCAAGAGTTCTTGATTACCTCCCTCAAAAACACAAAAACAAAAACTCTCCCCTAGCATGGCACTTTGCAATAGCACTTTTATCCACAGTGGATAGAATGCCAGACCTGAAGTCAAGAACACTTATTTTCCTGAGTTCAAATCTGGCCTCAGATACTTACTAGATATGTGACCCTGGGCAAGTCACTTAAGCCTGTTTGCCTCAGTTTCCTGATCTAAAATGAGCTTGCTCCAGTATCTTTGCAAAAACAAACAAACAAACAAACAAAAAAAACCACGCAAATGGGGTCATGAAAAATCAGACATGACCGAAAACTACCGAACCACATACAACTACTTTCTGTTACCACTTTCTAGAGAGTCAGGTAATTCTCCTAAGCAACTATATTTTTAGTAGATTCGCTGTCCTTCCTTCTCTTCCTGTTGTTAGATGAGTAAAAATATAAATAGAATTTAGATTTTTTTTTTTTTTTTGCTTTTTGCTGAGGCAGTTGAGGTTAAGTGACTTGCCCAGGGTCACACAGCTAGGGAATGTTAAGTGTCTGAGACCAGATTTGAACTCAGGTCTTCCTGACTTCAGGGCTGGTGCTCTATCCACTGCGTAGATTTTTTTTTAAGTTATTTCCAATTCCAGTTATCAACTCACACCAGATTTTTTTTCTTGTGTTTCTTCTGGTCATTTAGGAAATATAGTCCTTTCTTTCTGGCCTCCAGATCTCTTTCTTATAAAATTATCTAACAAGTACAAACTGTTGTTAAATAGAGAAAGTACTTCCTTTCTCCACTAGGGGCTAATCTGCTGTGGGCCCACGCAAGTAGTTGGGACCCAAATACAGGGGTTAGGCTCCTTTTTTCCCCTCCTCATTCTTCTACATCCCCTTTCTCCTCCCCCTCCCCCCATCACTGGCTCTGGGAAGAATTACTTAAAAGTTTTGGCTAACATCTAGGGTCTCTCAAAAGGGAATTTTTGTAGTGAAAAGGTATTTAGTCAATTATAAAACATAAATCAGGTTTGAAACAGGTATTTCTTCCTGACAAATAGAAGAAATGCTATACACAAAAAGACTCCTACTAGCTCCAATTGACAGAAAGACTTAAAACAGGATCTGTTCTTCTCAGCAACCATTAACAGGAACTTTAAACAAATTAAGATCAGAACTATTATATTCTGTCAGGCAGTTGAGACTTAAACATCAGAATGTGAAGCAATTTGCAAGACGGTTGTTATATATTTTTACCTTGACTCTGTACTCTTTAAATAACACAAGATCCATGTCTTGTAAGCCAGAACAAGACAGGATCTTGTGGGTGGTTATTTTTTCTGATGCAGAAAAATTCCATAACTACCAATCAGCTCCAAATAATAGACCTAAGATTTCTACTTTTCAGATTTGCAACACTGTTTTCAAGACTACACAAATCCATCTCAGGATTCGTGTTTGCTCACCTATGATGAAGCAAAGAAACAAAATGTAGAAAAGGTAGACTTAAGCTCACTTAATTGGCATCTTGTACTCTAGCTGCCATATAGGAGTTGTTATCATATAGCCAACATCAGGAAGGAATCCAGTTCTGTTTTCTGCCACTACCACTATTAGGAAAGAAGGAAACAAGTGTTTGTTAAAGGTACTTTTAATCACTTTACAAATATTATCTCACTTGATCCTCATAATCTTAGAAAATAGGTGACAACCGAAGCAGAGATTAAATGGCTGGCCTAAGGTCACACAACTAGCAAATGTATGAAAGTAGATTTGAATTTGAGTCTTCTCTATTCCAAGCCTAATGCACTATCTCTTACACCACTTAACTTGCTTCTAGCAAGAGAATTGTGAGGGTATTCATTTACATGCTCTGCAACTTGGAAGAGAAAAAGAGTCATGGGCAGATCATTCCCACTAAAAAGTCCACTGAATCTGACTCTTCCTGTAAGTGATCAATAAGGATTCTTTACCCTCAAAACATCTTTCAATTCTGAGTCATATATAGCTGATCATGGGCTTCATTGCCCCCAAAAGTCCACACTCTGAATTAGTACATGTGGCTATCCTTAATCAGGCAGGGAGGCTCAATAAATGCTTTCCCCCACTCCCAGCTAACAGCTCTAAGAAACCCTATGACCTGAATTAATCATTAATCTAGTCTATCTAGGTTTTTTAAAAATGTGTTATTTTAAATATTTTCTTTTATTACAAACTAAATAAGTACAAAATTTCAATTAATAAAGAACAAAAAAGAGGACTATATGCAAAATTAAAGATTTTTCTAAAAACTCTAAATTCCTTTTAAAAATAAAATTTATTGCTATCTTTTGGTTTTTATAGAATCTAAATTTCTTCCAATGTCTTTCCCTCTTCTCTTTTCCAGAGGATAATTTTTTATAATAGTCTTTTTTTGTTTTTCAAAACACATGCAAAGATAGTTTTCAATATTAACCCTTGCAAAACCTTGTGTTCCACATTTTTCTCCCTTCCTCCCTACCTTCCTCCTCCCCTACACAGCAAGTCATCCAATAAAGGTTAAACATGTGCATTCTTCTAAATCTATTTCCTCATTTATAATGCTGCACAAGAAAAATCAAATCAAAAAGGAAAAAAATGAGAGGAAAAAATACAAGCAAGCAGACAACAACATAAAGGTAAAAATATTATGTTGTGATCCATATTCAGTCCTGATAGTTCTCTGGATGCATATGGCTCTCTTTATCACAAGTCCGTTGTAATTGGCCCGAATCACCTCGTTGTTGAAAAGAGCCAAGTCCATCCTAGTTGATCATCACATAATCTTGCTGTGTCCAGTGTTCTTTTGGTTCTACTCACTTCTCAGCTTCAGTGCATGTAAGTCTCTTTCCAGGCCTTTCTAAAATCTTCCTGCTGATCATTTCTTATAAAACAATTATATTCCATTACATTCATGCACCATAACTTATTTAGCCATTCTTCAATCGATTAGCATCTATTCAGTTTCCAGTTCCTTGCCACTACGAAAAAGGGCTGCTACAAACATTTTTTGCACATATGGGTGCTTTCCCTTTTCTTATAATGACAAAGAATATTTTTTAAAGAATAAGAGGAAGAAGAGGAAAAAATCAGCTAATTGATCAATACATTAAAAATTTTTTGAAAAATATGTAATGTCTGTACCTGTAGATCTTCTACCTCTGCAAAGTAGTGCAGAAAGGATGTGTCTTCTCATAATCTCCTTTTAGGTACCATGCATGTTCTTTGCAGCTTTGCAGTCTTTATTTCCAATTGGTTTATTGTTGTTATGTTTGTACTGTTGCAATCATTGTGTATATTTTCTTGACTGCATATTTCACTTGGTATTAGTTCATTTTTTTCATACTTCTCCATATTTATTATATCTGTTGTTTCTTACAGAACAGTAACATCCCATTATAATTGTGTATCACCGTTTGTTTATCTATTCTCCAATCAATGGACATCTTATTTTACTTCCAATTTTTTCTACTCCAAAAAGTACTGTTACAAACATTTTGGTGTATAAGAGGACTTTCTTCTTATGAATAACTTATTAATATATTGATATTGTTGTGTTATAGCAACATATTACTAATTATAATTAATGTTATAATAATACAATCAATATTAAAGTATTAACATAATCAACAATATAATAATAATTGTCTATATATTTCTTATTTTTAATGTTCTTATTCTTAGGACATTCTTAGAAATGGAATTTCTAGGTCAAGAATCTCTAGGTCCAAGAAATAAAATTTCTAGCTCCAAATTTCTTAACAATTCTGTCCCCATCCTGATTATTCCATTTCCCCAACTGGAGTTGTATCTCATATTGTAGAGTCACTTAAAAATTCATCTTCTGGTATTATTTTATTTTTTTCAGTCAAACAATGAAATGTGAACACATCTAATATTTCATGAGCATAAAACAGACATTGGCAAACTAAAGTCATCCCTCAAATACTTGTTTTTGTAGTTGCTAAGAGTTAAGAATAGCTTTTACATTTTTTACTACTATAAAACTTCATTTTAAAATGTAAAGCTCATTCTTGGCAGTGGGCCATATTTAGGTGGCAAGCCTTGCTTTGATGACCTTTGGCATAAACCATTAATGTAACTATCATTGTTTTTGTTATTATTTTATTTGGACCTGAGTTCAATATAAGTAACTCTTGGTACATAAATTCCCTCCACCTCTGCAAACTTTTTATTGCAACTCTTACAGAGTATCCTGGGGAATGGTAAATGGAGTAGGGGATTAAAATTGACCAGTGATTACTCAACTGATCAGTGTCAGCAGCATGCCTCAACTCAGATCTTTGTCTTTTGCCATTTCATTATATTTCCATATAATGAAACTGTCTTGATTTGATTAGGGGAAGCTAGAAGAAACATATCTCTTGTATCTTCCTCTCTTACCCTTCTCCAAGGAAGATTTTGGATTCTGCCAGGAAGGGAAATGGGAGGTTAAGGCCAGGAGTTTGGCCACCCTCCTCTCCAGGAAGAGAGGAAATATCAAGAGTAGAATTACATCTATCTGTTCCCTTACATATTGTTACTCTAGGGGAATGCTTTTTTTTTTAAAGATTCAGACTAAGAGTCTGATTGTTATTCCTTAATAAGGAAAGGAGAGTCACCAAGAAGTATATTAAAGGCTCAACTCCTTTCTCACAAAAAATCCATTTATCCAAGTCAACAGCAAAACAGATATCAGAGAAAGTATACATATGAATATATATCCACATATATGTATATACACATGTTAATGGATCTATATGGTATATTTGGGCAGCTAAGTGGCATAATGGATAGAGTATTGTGTCTGGAATCAGAGTTTGAATCTTGCGTCAGTTCTTATTAGCTGTGACTCTCAAATCACTTAATCCTGTTTGCCTCAGTTTCCTCATCTGAAAAATGAGCTGGAGAAGATGGCAAACCACTCCAATATTTTGCCAAGAAAACTCCAAAAAGGAGTCACGAAGAGCTGGACTTGGCTTAAATGATTAGGCAACAATAACATAGTGTGTGTATGAGTAAGTGGGTGTATGTATACACCATGTACATATATATTCTGGTGTATATATGTATATATTGTACATTCCAGGAAATACTGATCAAAGGAGTTTGTCCCATTGGGAATGAGGTAACAGCTTATAAAAGAGAGAGGGAAAGGGAGAAAGAAAGAGAGAGGGGGAGAAAAAAGGGGGAAGAGTCAGAGAGAGAGAGAGAAAGAAAAGAGATCTCACCCAAAGGGAAATTCATTGAAGTCTAGAGTATAGCAAGCTGAGAATGGCTCATGATTCTAGCTCTTCTCCTATTAGCTTCTTCCCAGAAACTTTTTTCTTTCTGTCCTAATTCTAGAAGTCCAAAGAGACTTAAGAGCCCAGGTCTCTCCTCTCTCTTGCTTTAGTTCTTTCCATTTCTGGCTTTCCTGCAGGCAAGTACAAGTCATTGTTTTCCACCAATGAGAGTCTCATACCAATGGGCTCATACCAATTGATCATATCCAATTAATTCAGCTTCAGTCAGACTCAATCCACATATAATTTAGGAGAGAGATTTTATGCATGTGGTTTATTTTCCACAATAATATCCACATCAGGGTTCAGTAGAAAGAGCCCTGACTTGAGAATCAGTAAACAAGTCCCAGTTGCAGCCCGAACATTAGCCATGCCATCTTTGGTTTATCTCATGACTGATCTATATCTCAGTTTCCTCATCTGTAAGTCAGGGAACTAGACCAAATCTATAAAGTTCCTTTCATTTCCAAAATTCTGACCCAGAATTTGTAAGAAATTATTATAATACATGATTCAGTAAGTTTATGGTTGACAACTCTGTGGAATTTCGGGAGAGATAGTTTTTTAAAGAAATAGGCAATCTTCTGGGAGGGAGTAAAGTATAGTCAATAGACAGATGATTGATTTTAAAATTAGAAAAACCTGGATTCAAATCCTACCTCTGATATATACCAGTGGCATGGCTATAGGCAACTAAATCATGTTACCTTTCTGTGCCCCCAGACAACTCTCTAAAACTGTAAATATGAAATCATTGATCTGCATTGGGGATGGGAGTAGTTTCCAGGCTAGGAATGGATCACACTGATGAAATTCCAGTTCTGCCCAAAAGTTATTGAATAAATAGTTTAACCAACAATCTTCTAGGATTTACTCAAAGCATCAGAATATAAAATCCTATTCATTTCCTCTGAAAAGTTAGAAACAGGTTAAATTGAGCTTAACTGTGTTTTAGGTTTCTTCTTATGACAGCTACAACCTTTTTCTTGCTTTGATAGCCTGCTTATTTTCATTTTGCAAACCAGCCGGAAGGAATAGTTAGAGTTCATTGTGATTCTCTAATCTCCACTCCAACTCTCCAACCCTGTCTCAATCTGGACATGCTTCAGGCTAGTTTGTGATCAACTCAGCACCTTTTAAAAGGCAAGATGACCTCTGTTTCATGGTCAGAAATATCAAAAGTTTGGCAACACCAGCCTTTATGTTTCATTACTGTGCACTCCTTACAAAGAGATTGCTGACCTTAGACATCAGTCAGCCCCCGAGCCAAATCCTGGACTGAAATTCAGTTGAAAGAATTCAGGACAGTCAAAAGATTCCAAATGGGGATTGGGTATCTTCTCCAATGACTTCCCTCTCGGTTGCTCTTTCACTATGTGACCTGTACAGATTTCTGATCTGTGCTTTCAGCTCCTCATTTATAAAATTTGGCTAACCTATATTGGTAGTTGATTTGCTTTGCGATTTCTGAATTGACAGCCCTGTATGAATCCAATTCTGCTCAGTTACTTTGAACAACTTCCACTGAAGTCTATGAGCCCTGAAAAAATAGGGGTCAGAGAATAATAGCAGAAATTAACAGATTTTTAAAAAGTAATATTTAAATTCATTGTGCAGCTTAATCGCACTTGGCCAAGGGACCACTGTAACAGAATTGAATTTCTACTTTTACATTAGACAATCTTTGTTTTTATAAAGGTATTTTTTTCAATTAGCAGAACCTAGAAATAACAACATGATTGCTAACATGGTGTGATAAGATATTTTAGGCTTAGAAAATAAGTCCTACTTATTTAAACAATAGCATATATTATAAAGTTTAACATGAAAAAAATTGAAAATCATTAAAGAACTGCTCTGTATAATGTGCTATACTCTAAACAGCCAAGAATGGTACAAAATAGTATAATTTAATTGCAAGCAGCAGGCACATCAGTAAGATAAAATAAACTGGCTTTATGGACCTGAGAAATTGATTTTTAATGAGATTCTCCTTGGCTCTAATGGCATCCAATGATGGTGATCCAGTTTCCCTTTGGCTTCTAGTGGATTCAGTTAAATAATGCTTATGCATTTCTACTTTAATCAGATTAAGTAAAATAAAGGGGTTGTCCTACGGCCAATTTTTTTTAAGCCCACAAACCATTCTTCTGTCTTCAAACTCATTTCTGTCATATATTTTGTAAGTTAGAGACCTCTAACTCTTAAGAGCAAGAGTTCTAACTCTTACAATTAAATCTGTGAATACATTATTTCTTAATTTGAAGACTGTATAATTAGCTATGGGAATTGGCATGCTTTAAAAAAGCTAAGAAAGTTTTATTTTTTTCCATCAATTATATACCATGGAGAACTACAAGACATGACTAGATAGGTCTTTTCTTATTATCCAGTTGGATGAATAAGTGTTCCCCAGCGCACTTGAAATTATTTCTATTTTTCTATCTTTCTAAATTTTGTATTTATTCTGGCACATAGTAGGTATTTGTTTACTTGATGTGTAAGGAAGCTCCTCCTGAAAGTCTTCCTTTTGATCTAAGATGTACAATGCAACTTAGCATCTTAGAGAGTTTAGTAACCTTACTAAAAGGTTAAGTTAGTTATTTAGGGTCACAAAATTAGTATGTGTCAAAGGCTGGCTTTGAACCACAGGTTTTCTTGACTCTGAGATCAATTTTTTATCACTGTCCCAAAATGCCTCTCTTATTCATCCTTATATTCCCAGGGTCTGAATAGTATACCTGGCATATAATAAGTGCTTACTAAATTTAATTGAGCTGGAATATATAGATGTAAAAAGTTTGCATATTTAATGTATCTAAACTACTGTAAATGTGACATGATTATCTAATCATATCAATAATGACCCACTGTTTAAGAACCACAACTTTTTCAAGTTACCATATTGGCGGCTCTAAAAGCATTCTTTGTACCAAGCAAAAATTAAGAATCCTTAACTTTGAATTTACTTTTTTCTTTGAAAGGAAAACAAATGGATAAAAAGCCGTATCCAGGCAATGGTAACATGCACTATGGAAGTAAAGACTACACATCTCTTCACATTCAGAATGGAGTGAATCATCCATCTTTTAAAAGAACATCTTGGGTAAAATGTCTACATCTACAAAGTGGCTGTTTCTTTTATCTAAGATATTCAGGCAAAACTATGTGCCTTTCTTAGTTTAGGGTCCTCAGCATACAATTATTGGTTTTTAATTGTTTTCCATTGGCTAGTTAATTTGGTTGTAAATAGAAAGACCAGCTCTATCACCAAAGACTATACATCTGTTTCTCATACAACCTAGCCACCCATGGTGCCTTCACTTATGCCCTAGTGCTAGCCAGTTCACCCGTTTATTGATTTTTCCCCCTGCCCTTTTAAAAAAGATGAAAGTTCTTAAAAGCTTTTTGCATGTTTGTGTGTGTGTGTGTGTGCATCTGAATGCACGTGTGTGTTCATAAGAGAAATGGTTTAAGTTAACTAACCAGCTGCTAGGTGAGAGGAGGTCATTTAGCAATGAATTACTCTCTGCTTCTGCACCCCTCAGTGGTGGAATTGGCATAAACCCAACAATTAGTAAGTGATGACAACACCTTAAAGATAATTAGTTAACAATGAGTTGAAAGCCCATTAACCCCTTTAACACCTCATAGTTTATGTTTCAAAGGAGATACTTTGAGATAATTGAAAGTAGATCTTATCTTACTATCACAAGTTACAAATAATAATAAATATTAAAATATTTCTGATATCTATCATCAGATCACTTAACAACGGACATCATTCAGGACAATTCATCATATCTCCTCATTCTCAAACAGTTATTTTTGCCAAAAATCGATGTTTAAATAAATAAATAATAAAAAATTAAAAAATCAATGAGTTAATGGAATATTCCTACATTTAAAAACTATTCTTTTTTTTCTTTCTCTAAAAATCCCTCTCTATTGTTTTGTGTGAATGATATCAAATCTATTGGTATTTTATCTTTTAAGCAAACCAAATTCATACACACCAATTTCTTCTAAATTATCCAACATACAACAGACAAGTTAATCCATGATTCATACTGAAATCATCCAACATAGAACTTCAGCTTGATTGAGAATTTAGCCGTGACAAATAATTTTAGGATAGGTTTGCAGGCTAGGTGGTGAGGGGATAAGGAGGGAGGAGAGTATCTATAAAAATCTGTCTTTCTCAGGTTCAGCAATATACAGTGTATTTTTTAAAATTCCTCTCTAGCTGTCCTTTTGATTATCTGCTTTAATTCCAAGATTCCACAGAAGTCACTTAATTTAGTTCTTTGCCTCAAGGGAAAGTTGCATTTAAATCACCACAGTCAGCTTCATTTCTCCTATTGCCAAAGATCTCTAGGGAAGAAGATTTCATTCTCATTTGGGATAACTTGAGGATGTTGAAAATGGTTTTAGGCAAATAGTCTGATTTTTAAGTATCTAGTAACCATGAACTCTAATTAGATTGGTGATCTAAAGATATTAAAAAATCCTCTTAGAACTAGAAGAAAAGGGATTTTAATCAGAACAGAGTTGATGGATTTGAGCACACATCGATAAAGGCTAGTGCTATAAAAAGACTTTTTCCCTAAGAGTAGATTTAATTCAGGGGTGACAGTATAGAACACAACAAGATGGCAACTTCTGGAAGAGAAGAGGTGATAAAGTGAGAGTTGGGAGAAGGCAGGCAAGATAATGTAGTTTAACAGAAGACCATAATGGGTGATAAAAGGGAAGGGAGCATGATCTCCTAAGTAGGAACCAGTCCCCTTCCTCTTCAGTTATGCTACTAGTGCCATATAGTCCTATCATGTAGGCACCCTGAGGTAAAATTTTGATCATACTTTCAGTTATGGTTATATGAGATTATTTTGCACTGTGTGGAACATTATTTCTAACATGAAAAGAAAAGGTTGCACAAACATATTTGCATTACATATATTAGATAAAGACCTGCTATCTAAAATCTGTAAGCAACAACAAAAAAAATACACATTCCCTAATGGAGCAATGAACATGTTCTATAAAGAACATAAGCAATTTAAAGAGGTAATATAAACAAACTGACAACCACATGGAAAGATGTTCAAATTCTACAATAATAAAAAATAAAATCAGGACAATCTTAAAATATCAACTTATTATATCCAAAAAAGTGTTAATAATTATTTTTTTAAAAAAAGATAAAAATGCATTGTTGAATGAGCTATAAGGAACTAAATACTCCAAAGCATCATTTATAGAATAGCAGCAGCAGACTGCTTCAAACATTTTGGAGGACAACATAGTATTATGCAACAAATATCAAAAAATTGACTTTTCCTTTGAATTTAGTAGTGTGTTTTGTTTTTGTTTTTGTTTTGCTGGGATCCTATTTCAAACAAATCATATTAGGGGAAGAAAAAACTTACATGCACAAAATAGTAACAGCTATTTATATTATTAAAAAAGTAGAAATAATCTAGTATATTCCACAATTAAAGAACATTGGAATAAATTATTATGTATTAGTGTAATAGAATACAATTTGGAGACAGCTAGATGAGTTAGTAGTTCTGGTTCTGGAGTACTGGTTCTGGAGTCAGGAAGATCTGAGTTCAAATATGACCTTAAATACTAGCTGTGTGATCCTGGGCAAATCACTTAACCTTTGTGTTTTAATCTATTGGAGTAGGAAATGCCAAATTACTCCAGCATCTTTGCCAAGAAACACCATGGTGTTTTAGGTATGTTAGGTGTGTTAGGATCCACAGGATCACAAAGAATTGGATATGACTGGACAATATAATATAACATAGTGCCAAAAATGTGAGTTGATCAAAACTAACATCAACAGAAATAAAATTGTATTCACTCTAATTAGCAAATTCTACACACATATATATATGTGTGTATATATATATATATATGTATATATATATATATATATATATATTTTGCTGAGGCAATTGAGGTTAAGTGACTTGCCCAGGGTCACATAGCTAGGGAATGTTAAGTGTCTGAGATCAGATTTGAACTCAGGTTCTCCTGACTTCAGGGCTGGTGCTCTATCCACTGCGACAACTATCCACCTAGCTGCCCCTACACCTATGTTCTTAAAGAAAAGGAAAGGAAAAAAAGTCAAAAATGGTAATTCAAGTAGATTTAGACGGGCACACACAACAAAAACATTTTATTTGCTTGATGATTGTCAATTTGTTGCTTTGTTGTTAAAGATTAAAGTTTCAGGATCAAAGTCTTTTTTTGCTTATTTGATTTGGCTGTTGTTCATGCTAGTTTTTAGGTTCACGATAAAATAAAATGATAAATAGTTTGAATTATATGGTTTTTATAATAAAATTTCAATTATTTGTAGTGGAATAAATCAGTAAATAAACATTTATTAAATGTCTACTACATTCCAGGCACTGTGTTAAACCCTGGAAAGACCAAAAAAAAAAAAAAAAAAAAAAAGGCAGAAGATAGTTCCCTTCTCCCTTAAGGAACTTACAATCAAATGTTCCATTTCACTTGTTGTCCCTATCTTCCTAGAAAGGGGGGATTTTTTTCTGGCAGCAGACATACATTTTATGACTTTTTAAAAGTATTTGTAAACTGGAAGTAAAGTGGGTCTCCAATTTCAGGAGAATGGCTTGATAGATTGTGGCATATGGAAGGCAATCAGCATACCTGTCTTTTCACTGCACACCCAACAATGAATTTTCCTATCTTTACTAAATTGATAGAGAAGTGGCATAATATGGTGCATAGAGTTCAAGCTCTGAAAAAAATGCTTGAGTTCATATTCTTGTTTAGGTACACACACACACACACACACACACACACACACACACACATACATATGACTTTGGGCAAATCCTTGTTCCTGTCTGGAACTTCATATGGGTCATCTGTAAACTTTGAAGGTTTACTATATAACTAGATAAGAGCTCTTTTGACAAAGGTGAGAGGATACCTTAGAACTGTTTTATCATGCTTTGGAATTTGTGTCTATATCTTTTGTAGTACACAACAATTGACAATATAATGATATCTAATTTTATTTGAATTTGGCCAAGAACATCAATCAAATAACAAATATTTATTAAGTAGATTCTAATAGATTCCAGAAGAGGGCAGCTAGGTGATGCAGTAGATAGAGCTCCAGCCCTGAAGTCAGGAGAACCTGAGTTCAAATGTGACCTCAAACACTTAACACTTCATAGCTGTGGGACCCTGGGCAAGTCACTTAACCCCAATTACCTCAGGAAAAAAATTCCAGGAACTAGAAATACAAATACAAAAGTGAGATTGTTCATTCTCTCAAGGAACATCTGTACTACTAGGGGGATACAAATTCAAAGATTAGTAAATAAAGGATATAAAGAAAATAAATGTACAATGACCCATGGGGGACACTAGGAACTGAAAGAATCTGGAAGAATCCCTTTGAAAGAGATAGCACTTGAACTGAACTAAGAATTTCCATAGGGCAGAGATAAAGAGGGAGAGTATTTTAAGAATAGTGAACAGCAACCTTTGCAAAGTCACAGAGAAAGGGAGATGGAGTTTTATGTATCAGGAATAACAGGTAAGCCAATTGGTTACAATGCCATATATGTAGGAGGAATAATGTGCAATTAACCTGGATATTTATCCTGGAACTAGATTGTGGAGGAATTTAAACACCAAACAGGAGTTTGTGTTTTATCCTAAAGGTAGCAGAGAGCCACAGAAGCTTCTTGAGCAGAAGAGTAATTTGGTTAGACCTGTGCTTTAGGAATATTAGTTTGAAAATTGTAAAAAGGATGGATTGAGAAGGGGAGAGACTTGGGTGCAGAGAGACTGATTGTAAAAGTTCAGTTTAGAGATGATGAGGTACTGAACTAAGATGGTTATGATGTGAGTAGATGTAATACAAGAGAGATGCCAGGACTTAGCATCTGTTTGGGTACTCAGAACAAGGGAGGATGAAAAGCCTAATTTGATTTGTAGATTACAGACATGGATGATAACCAGAATGATGGTGCCCTCATCAAAAATAGGGAAGTTTGAAAGAAAGATGAGCCCAGGGGAAAAATAAGTTCTGTTTTGGATATGTTGAGTTTGAAAGGCCTTTGGGACAGTTGGATTAAATCCCCCTTCCTACTCAATCTGACTTTTCTTCCTGTCTCAAAGGAATATTGTTTTCACCGAGACGTCTTCTAATGCACTGTAGCTGTCATGATGAATTGGAGGCAGTCTTGTTTCCTGAGAGCAGGAGACCATTATCCTGTCACAGTGTTCTTTTCCTGTGACTTTATTTTTATTATAACAAATGACCAAGAAAAAAAATGTATGAAACAATCTGCATGAACAATCCTGAATTGCCTTCCTCTCTTCTGACAGTAAGTACAGCAGAGTGACAATTGCTTACAGCTGCCCTTTAACTGGATCATTGATTGAAAGGCCCATTTCTAAAGCTGGGACTTTCAAAAGCATTTTCTGTATTTTGATAGAACAGTTTCAATTGAGTTGGCTAAATAGCTACTCCAATATAAATAAAGTAAGTATAGTATAGAACAGGTAACATCAATACTTACAGTGATGATGGGTAGAATAGGAGCATCTCCAGTCCGTGTCTTTCAAAGAGTTTCCTTTGTGTGCAATAAAGCATCCTAGAGAGATCCTATAAGTAGACATATTTTCTGCCAAATTATTTTAGATCACAGTTTCAATTTGAATGTATGCTGGCTACAATCCTGTGATTTTTCCACCTTCTGTTTAGCTACCTTTTGTTTAGCCATCACTAATATTGGTAGAAGTATAGCAACAACTACCTATTATAGATGATGAAGGAAACTACAGGACTAAAAAAGAAGAGATTGCAGAAGACTATAATGAAAGATGGTCAAACTCAAAAATTTCTACTCTCATTTTAACTAATCTTTCCTAACAAATTTCCCTTACTGATTAGGTTTCTATAAAGCAAAATTAGTATTAATGCCAAACTGTTAATAAATTATTATATTCTTTACCTGGTGTTCATGTCCATTCCATTTCAGAAAGACATTTGGATAAAAGTGAGTTATCTTAAGGATATAAAAGAATTACTTTATTGTCTTTTGAAAGTGAGTAATTAGGAGCAGTCAATTACCTGGAAATTTTTGTTTAAAAAATTAACTTCAGGTCTATGTCATATATCAATGCCTTTCTGCTAGATACTTTCCTTCCAGTTTCTTGCTATAACAAAAAAGACTAGTATAAACATTTTTGTATATATGAAACCCATTTCTCCTTTCTCTTACCTCTTTATCACCGGATCAACAGGTGTGTATATGTGTGTGTGAGCGATGCATATACATGTATATGATATACACACGTATAATGATACACACATATACAAATATCTGTGTATACCTATGTTAATTTTCAAATATAATTCCAAGTTGCTTTTCAGAGTGATTATAAGAACTCATACTCAGCTCTATCAATACAGCATCAGTGTACCTATAGTGTACTATAGCCCTACCTTACCATTTTTATCTTTTGTCAAATCTTTGCTAATTTAAATAAGAAATGAATCCTTAGTTATTTTAACTTACAGTTTTCTTATTATAAGTAATTTGATTTGGTGCATTATTTCATAAAGTTGTGAACAGTTAACATTTCTTTTGAAAGCATATATATGTATATATATATATATATATATATCCTTTCACCTCTTTTTACATTGATGATTATCTTTTGTTCTTAAATATTTACATCAAATTCTTTTGAACTGTAATAGCAGAGGCAGGTGATATCTATCATCTCTCTTTCTCCCTCTCTATTCCCTCCCTCTTCCTTTTTCTCTCTCTGTCTGTCTCTGTGTGTATCTCTCTTTCTCTCTCTATGTCTGTCTGTCTATCTCTCCCTCTCCTCCCCCCCACCTCTCTGTCTCTGTTTCTGTGTGTGAATATGTGTGTGTGTGTCTCTCTCTCTTTCTCCCTCTGTCCTCTTACCTATCAATCAAATATTTCATATTCTAGGCAACTAAGCTGTAGACAGTATAGGGCAAGATAAATTTAAATACATCCTCTTGCACTTTTAACTCTTTAATCCTAGGCCAATTACTTAACTGCCATCTGCCTCAGTTTTTTCTATCTGTAAAATGGGGATAACAGTAGTACCTACCTTCCAGGATTGCTATGAAAATAAAATGAGATGGTATTTGTAAAGTGTTTTGAAAACCTTAGCTTGATATATAAATGTGAACTATTATTATATCAGACATTTACTAGAGTTATTCACTATAAAAAAATTTCCCCCATTATCTGTTTCTCTTCTTATTCTATGTTAATTCTATTGGTATAAAAATGTTGTAAATTTATATAATTAAAATAATATTTTATCTTTCATGTCTATCTCTTTTCCTTGTTAAAAATTCTATCCTCAGCTAGAATTGTTTAAAATTCTTCTTCCATTTTCCTCTAATTTTTTTTCATGATGTAATCTTTTAAATTTAAATCATATATTCATTTGGAGCTTATTGTAGTATATTATATAAGGTGCTGATCTCAACATGACTTTTGTTCAATTGTATTTTAATTTTCTTAGCAATTTTTGTTGAATAGGGTATCTGTACTCAAATAATTATTATTCTTATATTTATCAAAAACTAGATTACTTTAATAATCTTCTGAGTTTTCCTGCCCCACTGATTAATTACAAAAATTAAATCAGTAACAAATCATTTAAATTATTACTACTTTAAAGTATACCTTGAGACCTGGTAATACTAGATCTTCTTCCTATTTTTTCATTATTTGCCTTGAAGTTCTTAACCTCTTGTACCTACAGATAAATTCGGTTGTTATTTTGACTAGTTCTTTAAAACAGACCTTTGATAATTTAGTTGGTATGGCCCTAAAACTATAAATTAATCTAAGCAACAAGATAATTTTTATTACATTTATATGACTTTTTTTACACCAATTTTTTCCCTAATAAATCGTTTAATTCTATTAATATTTTAGTTTAACAAAAAACAAACAAACATGGTTTCATTTTCTATTACTGTAAATATAAGTTCTTTCCAGGGTGCCAGGTTATTTTTTTACCATAAACATGATCTCTGTCACACATTTCCAATTTCAACCTATTTGTCTCCATTTGATTTACATTGAGCCCAAAACAAATTAATTATTGGGAATTTTTATTGAAAATTAATTAGGTGACTAAAGTGCCTGTGGCAGAATATTCTACCAGTGCCTCTTTTTTTTCTGGGTCTCCAGCATTTTCCAGTTAAAACACCTAGCAACTTAAAGAAATCCATAAAATGAGGGAGATAATTAGTTCCAGAGTGGAACTCAATCTCTTTGAAATCAGATGCTTTCTTCTAGTGCTAGAGTGCCTTGCTAAAGCCAGCATTTTATATTGTCAGGGGATTTTTCCTTGGAGAGAAGAGGAGCTCACTCTGCTGAGTCACCTTAGAGAACTGACCGATGCTGTCCTTACTGCACTAAATATAGCTGAATCTATGGTCTGATTTCTATGGAATGACAAGGAGAAAAGAAAAAAATGTGTACCCAGCTTTTTAAAGACAAAAATGTTGCTTATACAAATTGGAAAATTTGCTGTATGTGCAGAGATGGCAGATGTGTGCAGGCCTATATGTGTGTGTATTTTCATAATAAAGAAAAGCCAGGATGTTAATGTGATTTATTGTAAATAGTTCCACAACATTAAAATGAGTTTTTATTTTCTGTGTATGCTGCTTCAAAGAAAAGCTCCATGGGCTCATAAAAATGCAGAGAACAAATAGGGGCCTCGAAGTCCAATTTATATGCCATGCCCACTGTGCGCTGAGACACATATAATCTGTAAAGCGTCAACTTCAAAGTTCCACCGAGATTGGTGTTAACCCTGATCTTTGACCTTCCCGACTCTAGCTGAGCCTGTGCGCTTTTTTAACCAGCTGTTTTAGATAAATGTGTTCCATTTTAAAGAGATTGTCTCAGAGTTTTTACATGAATACTAGTGATATTATTAACTCTCACTGGAGAAATCACCTTAACTCAGAGGCTTTACAGAAGAACTAGTCAAAGTCATGCCCCCATGCAGAGAGTAGGGGGTTAATAAATATGTCATTGTACCAAAAATATTTAAACAACACTGGGAGAAAAGAGCAAGGCATACAACAAAAGGAAAGCATATTAGTAGTGTTTCCTGTCAAAATACACAGAGGAAGCACTTTATTTTGACCATTTTCTCCATAAAGAGACATGGTGGGCCAAGACAAACAAAGTCAAGGAATCTGGTTTATGCCACTGTTGGATATTGGAGACTATCAACTTAACTGAAGTCATGAGACCAAATGCAGTTGTCTCAGGAGGCTGCTAATTGAAGCTATCAGCAAAGGCAAGCAGAGAGACTTGGTGGATCAATATTGTCCTGCGAGTGGACAAATACAGTACTTAATTTAGACATAGTGAAATAGAGGAATTCATTACTCAGGGAAGTTCTGCAAAAACTCCAAAGGGGAAAAATTAAGCACAGTACCATAGCAGATTTGCTCAGCCAGGGGTATGAACAAAAGTCTCTCATGGAGTTCAGGGAAAAATTTCTCTTTCAACTCTGCAAGGTAAATCATTAATCAGTATTTAGTGAGTACTTTCTGGCATAAGGCACATTATTGGATGTGGTACAAGAAAGCTAAAAGAATATGAAAAAGACATAATACCTCTCTATACCCAAGACATTTGCCATCTAAGAAGAAAAGTAGGGGAAATAATTGTTGAGAGAGGTAAACTAGCAAGTAATGGAAAGAGCACTAGGCTGAGAGTTAGAGGACCTGGGTTTAAAATTGGGCTCTGCTCTCTGTGTTTTCTTAAGCAAATCACTTAATCTCCCTAGACCTCAGTTCCCTCCTCTATAAAATGAGTAGATTGAACTAGATGGCCTCTCTTTAGAGGCGGCTGAAAGGAGGGATAAGGCCAGTCTGGAGGAAGCAAGAGGCTGGAAGCTAATTGGAGCAGGTAAAGGAAAAAGTTTCTTGGTTAACTGAAAGGGATTTAGAGATCCACCTTGTCTTAGACTTTAATTTGTTTTAACAGATGAGGAAACTGAAGTCAATGGGAATTAACCTTGATAGTAAGTGTCAGGTTGTCATTCGAACCCAAGTCCAAAATTTCCCCCCATACTATCTTCACTCTAGCCCCTCTCCTGGAACTTCAAATCCAAACATGATGAGCCTCATCAGAGCCTCTGTAAGCATAGCAAATAGTGTTGTTTGTAGCTGAAACAGAGATATCTGAGTCAAGTTAACAACATTGGTCTGCAGATAGACCCCTTCCAGATCCAGATATTAGGCAAACTTTGAATTCAACCTTAAAGGAGTTGGATTAGCATTTAGGAAAAGAGGAAGCTATTGCCTTAGTTGTGGGGAAGTAATGCTCAGTAGGAGAGAGGAACAAGAAGAGTTAGAATGAGACTGAAGGTAAGAAAATATGCTTAAAGTCTCTAAGGAAATTTTCTCCTGGATTAGTGACTATCAACACCAGCAAGTTTAACACTACACCATATGGGTTATTCTAAAGAACTAGGTCTAGACCAAGTGAAAAGGAGGTTTTGTTTTGTTTTGTTTTGTTTTTGAAATTGATGCCTTAGAAATTTCTCTTTTAAGTGGTGTCTTTCATGAAACTGCCAGCGTTTATACATTATTATAAAAAATACCTTTACTCACCTCACAAGGGTGTTCTGAAAATTAATTAATGTTTGCCTAGTACTTTGAGAATATGCAGATGAAAGAATGTGGAAATGCTAAATAGTGTTATTATTTTCATCTGTTTTTGAACCTACCTTTTGTTAACAACTTTTTTCCTTCAAGATAATGATCTCTTTCCCTCTCTCTTCCTTTCTTTCCCTCTCTCTCCCCTTCTTCCCGCCCACCCTGGACTTGAGAAGAAAAGGGAAATATTATTATATACAAAATCAAGCCTTCACAGAGACTTCAGGTATGGTTATTAAGAATTTGGCTCAGGGAATGGGATTAGAACAGAATGCACACTTCAAAGTATTATTTATGCTCAACATGACCTCTCCTGGGAGGTACAGACTGGCAATGCTCAATTGCAAATAGGTCCCTGTTGAAACATATACAAAATTTAAAATCCAGAAACAACTAGATATTGATTCTGGCAAGATAGAAACCAACCCAAACTCTTGCATTACTACGCACCAAGTAAATGAACCATAAGACATAAGATCAGAGCTTTAGAAATGGAAGGGACCTTAGAGGTCATCTGGTTTTTCATTTTACAGATGAGGTAACTCAGATCCAGTGAAGTGGCTTGCCTGAGCACAATAAATAGCAGATTCTGAATTCAAAACCAGATTCTCTGTCTCCAAGTCTCACAAATAATTCACTGAATCCCTCTGCCTTTAAAGGAGAATAGAAAATGCTAGTTTCTACTATACCAGGTGTTAGGAAAAAATGAGAAATGACTGGTAAATTCAGTTGATTAGAACATCATGTTAAGTGTTAAATTAATGAGGCTCCTTAAGGGCAAGGACAATTTTTAAAAATTGTTGCCTTTGTATCCAGTGACCTAACATGCATATTTAATACATCTTAATGAATGTTTGTTGGATTAAATTGTTCCCTAAGTGATACTAGGTTGTTGTATTGTGGCACATCTCAACTGTAATCTTGAACAATTATAAACAGCTCAGTGGTCACCAGGTGAGAGTGGATGAATAGATAAAAGTCTATCAGCAAAAAGAGAATTCAAAAAACAATCCTTAGTG
This sequence comes from Myrmecobius fasciatus, assembly GCA_023553655.1. NCBI lineage: Eukaryota > Metazoa > Chordata > Mammalia > Dasyuromorphia > Myrmecobiidae > Myrmecobius > Myrmecobius fasciatus. The sequence continues at coordinate 82,014 of JAJPUD010007980.1, forward strand.
ATAACAGCTCAGTGGCATTCTAGACCCAGGGTACTTAACCTGATTCACCAAGGGTTCATTAATATATTTCAGACAATAAATACATCTTTATTTTCATCATATCATTTTCTTCAGTTATTTAAAAATATTATTGTGGGGGAGGGGTCACTAGTTTTCCCCAGACTGCCGAAGAGGCAAAAAAATAGTTAAGAACCATAAGAAACAAAAGATGATAACTGGGTCATTGATTTAAAGCTGGGCATCATCGTAAAGGAAAAGAGGTCTACAATTATCTGAGGATTTCTGACTGTATTACCTCTTTCTGTTCTGTTTTTCATCCTGTTGAATGATTATTTCTTTATGGCTAGTGATATCTAAATATCTTCATCAATTATTCCAATCTTTTGGAAACTTCAACTTTTTATTGCTCATTTAATTTCACTAATGTCACCTCCTGAAATTGTTGCATACTGTCCTAGCATTATTCTCATAGATCTGGGATAGGAAAGGCACTCAGAAAGCATCTACTGCAAAGGCACAGATGAGGGAACTGACACTAAAGGGATTGAGTGATTTGTCTAAAGTCACATAAGTAGGAAGTGATAACTCAGTTTTGAACCCAGGCTCTCTGACTCCAAACATATTATGTGTGTACTTTACAAATTTGCATGAATTAACATTGTGAAGTTCTTTTCACTCCTCCCCACTCTCTGAGATTTTAAATACCCCTTCAGTGAATTGAAGGCATTCTGAGGCTTTGCAAAATTTGAATTAGGAATCACTGGCCCACATAAATCAGGTAAAATATGGGGCTGATTCATTTATACTGTATTTGTGCTCCTGAATTATTGTGTATAAAAATAATTTTTTAAGTCAAAGCCTAATTTAAATAACCAGAAATTTGTTAAATACAAAGGAAGACTATGACAAATCTTTAAATCAGAAAATGTCTTTCCTCCAATTACTCTTCCATCTACAGTAATTGCCTTACTTAAGCATTAGATATTCAGAACTCAGGGAATCATCCAAATTTCACTGAAATCAAGGGGGAAGGAACATTCTGAAAAGTGGCCAAAGTGGCATGTTCTCTATGAATGCTTTTAACCCAATGACCTACCTTTTCCAGGACAATTCACAAAACTCCGTTTAGGGGCACTCTGTGACGGCATAAGACTTAGCAGAATAAATTTTGTATCTTGGAGTATTTGTGACTATGTTCAAGCAACTCAGAGCTTTGGCAGGCAATTAGAGAGAAAAGAAACAGGTCAGCAATTAGGCAGTAAAGCTACTTTTAGAACCAGTGCACGGAACATAAGGAGCTCTTAAAAATCACTTAACCTCAGCATCCATTGTGCTGTAGAAGCAGGAGCACTCAGCAAAGCTTGGCTGTAGAAATTTGAAAACAGATGAGAAAGCCTTGAGGGTATGTTCTTGACTTCAACAAAAGCCAAATGTGGTTGTGTTTCCCCCTTCTTTTTCTCAGCCCCCAGAAACATCATTTATTTTTCAAAAGTGTTTAATACTATATTCTTTCCTCTTTGTCTTGTCTTTGTTGGTCCTACAGGGGTCACTCTTGTCCATCACACTTTAAAAATAAGTCCCTCTATTCAGGTCTTCTATTTTAAATTAGAGCCTGCCATCTACCTGATGAAAACAAGAAGAAAAAAGGGTTAAGGTTTAGAAAGTGTCGTGCCAAGAATGGTTTGAGGAGAGAAAAAGAACATGCACATTTCAGGGTAAGTCTCATGTCTGGATGAGACATTTTTCAGTAATGGACCTTAGCAAATGGGTAGGCTTCAAGTTACTACCTTTTAAATTTTAGTTTTGTGGTTAAGATAGTCTGTTCTTCATTGAAAAGTTTGACTTTGCTTACTTATTGCACTTACTATAACCTGAACATCTATTCAGGTTTGGGGGTGTATGTCTGTGTGTAAGAGTATGCATTCATGTGTATGTGTGCACTCTTGTTTGTGTGTACAAAATAATCACAGCTGTGCAAATAGAAAAAGGGGGGGGAACTTAACTCCAGGGTAATTTACTTTTATCCATCCTAGTCTTAGCTAGAAATTTTACTTAAGTTCTTAGGGCAGTAGCAAAGTATAAATTCATTCAACAAATATTTACACCTATTGTGTCCACTGCACTATATAGGTCTCTGGAACAATGCCATTCATTTTAATCCATTTGGGATTAAAATGTCAGTCACTTACCACTATCATCCCTATCTAAAATTCATGGCAAGTTTGCACTGGATGATTCACACCGTAGGTTGAAGCTATGGGTATAGTTGATAATAATAGCTTACATATTGATTTTATAGCACTTTATATATATTATCAAATTTCATCATCAGAACCATACCAAGAGGTAGGTCCAAGTGTTATTACTCTCATTTTATATATGAGGCAAATCAGGAAGCTTATGCTTAGAGAGTTTAAGAGCTTTGTCCAAGATCTTCTAACTAGTAAGTGACAGATACAGGGCTCAGACTCAAGTCTTTTGATTTCAAATTTATAATAATAATAGTAAATATATACAGCATTTACTATGTGCTAGGAACTGTGCTAAATACGTTACAAACATTATCTCATTTGATCCTCACAAAAACCCTGGGCGTTAAGTGCTATTATCCCCACTTTACAGATGAGTAAATTGAGGCAAATTTGAATTCAGGGCTTTCTGGCTCTAAGTTCAGTGTTCTATTCATTGTGTTACCCAGCTACTCCTAACCTTCCCCCCGTTTTTAAACTACATTTTTGCCATCCTCCTTCCTTACAGAGATTCCAAAATATTTAGGGAGGTCCAAGATCACCCAATGGGAAGAGAAGGGTTCTGTTCTGGGTGTGTTCAGTGGGAGAGATTCTTCAACTGCAGCTGGAAATTCAGAACAGGATTTAAGTCTTTGAGGAGTAGTTTTATGGGCTGTTTTTTAGAGCCAGAGTCCAATAAAATTATTATCATTTATATATAACATGTTATTATATGTAATATAAAATATCTAGTAAAAATATTGTCTATAATATAATAAATTCTTAATTCTTCAGTGCTACGTAAAACAAGAAGATTGAAATTACTGTAGATGATCTCAAAATTACTTTCCAAGTTTAAAAAAAGAGTCTATTGGACATGGCTCTCTTCAACAATGAAATGTTTCAAACCACCTCCAATTGTTCACTGAAGAAAGCCATATACACCCAGAGAGAGGGATGTGAAATGTGGACCACAACATAACATTCTCATACTCCTTGATTGATGTTTGCTTACATTGTGTTTCCTTTATATGATATATCGTTTGTGTAGACAAGATTTTTCTTGCACAACAATGACAAGTTTGGAAATATGTATACATATATTCGACTTGCCAATATTTTAACATAATTAATATGTAGTGGATATCCTGCCATCTAGGGGAGGGGTGGGGAGTTGGGGGAAAAATTTGTAACAGAAAGCTATGTAAGGGTTATTGTTGAAGAATTACCCACACATATGTTATGCAAATAAAATTTTTAAAAAATCAAAAAAAAAGTCTATTGACTATGGAAAGTTATCTACAGAAAATACTTGATTTTTTTTTCTTATAAGCTTTTGAAAAATTTTGAAAAGAGCTTGACTTTTTGTGATTCATGAATAATACACTGCCATCTTAAAAATCTGGAATTTTGTCTTTGTAATCCCTTGTTGGAATCTACCTTGCCTACGCGTAAAGGTGATGATTTAGGTATTTCCCCAGGATTCCATTGGTCACCAAAGTCCATCTTGGGAATCTATGGGGGGATGCTTGGGTCTCGGTGCTTAAGTTCCTTCATTCAGATTATGAAAAGATCTGATTACCACTGCCAGGTGTGGCAAAGCTGATACAGTGAGTGCATGAGGATGATGAGAATGCAGAATGGACCTGATTCTGTTGGATTGCCCTCAGAGACATACCCGTTAACTGCTCTCTTTCTAGTATCTAAGTAGAGAAAATCCATTTCCTGCCCTAGTAGTCAGAAGTGTTTAGTGCTGGCTGCTATATTGTCAATAAACAGTACTGGCTATCATTCTGGTTTTCCTTCCCTATTCTACCTTCTTGACACTTTTTTTTTTTTTTTTTTTTTTTTTTGCTATTGGATAGTCAGCTACTAAATAAAAAGAAATTAACACGCTAACTTTTGTGTGTTGTCTTTTGAGTAATATAAGTTGGACAACAGAAAGGGAGTCTGGGTAATGTGGTAGACTCATTCGGTGGCCCCCTGTGGAGGCGGACCACATCAGGAAGCAGCTGGACAATGGGCTCTCTCCAAGAGCTGATAAAACAATGATGTCATCTGTGATAACTTCCTACACCAGGCCAAGGTGAGAAGCAAGAGGAATAAAATCAAACAGGGAGATTTATAATCTTAAACCACCATTGCCACTACACTAGAGTTCTTGTAAGCCAGAACACTTAAGAGAGGGAGCCATTCTCCCATCTATTGCTATACCTAGTTATTCTACATGCATGTTCCCCACAAATATCTCTATCTGGGTTATTCTGTAACCTACCCAAATAACCATTGCTAAATCCTACTTTGACGTAGCCAGTTTTGGAACTGAGTCTTGCCCAGGTTCACACAGTTACAAAGTATCTGATGTCGGATTTGAACTCAGGAAGATGAGCATTATCTGCACCGCGGCGCCCCCTAGCTGCCTTTCTGTCTCTGTGTATATGTGGGAATTTATGCATGTGCAAGTATGTACATGTATGTGAAAATGTCTGTAATGTCTGAGACATTAAATTACTTGCTCAGAGTCAGCCAACATGTATTACCAGCAGAAATTGAGCTTCAGCCTTCCTGACTCCAGTCCCAGATTTCCCAGATTTTTCTCTAAGCAGTATGATAGATATTGTTTCATAAAACTAAGTAATATAGTCCTAAAACTGTTCTGAATATGCATGTGGTTGATATACTGTCCTAAATTTGAAAGCAATTTCAGAATTATGGAAAAATAAGTCCCAGAGGACACCAAGGTCAGATAACTCAACCTTTCCTCTTAGCCCTGCTGGAATTTTCAAATGATCTGTAATAACTTCTTTAGGTAATGCTTACCCAGATCTTACAGACCCAACCAAGGGATATACAACTTTCCTCCATCTGTAAAAAAAAAAACAAAAAAAAACCTTTTTTCCTTTCCTAATCTTCCTTTATAATTGGTCAAAATACTTCCAAAAAGCAATTAACATTTTTTTACTAATTCTGAGGATCCCACAATACCTAATTTGCAATGACAATAAGTCAATTCCCTTGGGGTTAAAAGAAAAAAAAAACACACACACCTTAGAATTTCAAGGGACTTTGGAATATTTTCTGGTCACTAAATTATTTTTCATTTCTTCTGAATTAGCTCAAACAAATTTAGTGAGAAACTTATCTTTTAAATTCAAAACAACTAAGTTTTGTCAACATTTAGCACAGAAGAGCTGGACTGCATAGGAAGAGCATACTAATGTTGGGAAGCTTAGGGAATGCCTCCTCTTTTCCATAATTAATTCACTGGTACTTTCATTTCCTTCAATAAGAATCAGTACCTTATACCTCATAACTAAAGAGAAAGTTAAGAATTCAAATTTACATGGGAAAAGTAACACATGGACATAAATTCATATTAAGGCAGACATGAACGATATAAGATTTTTTTGGAAAGTAGATTTTGATGATAGATAATAGAGAGCACTGAATACCTAAGAAGTAGTGAGGAAGAAATAATAAGGAGGAAGAAAGGACAGAGTCAGGGAAGCTTGCTGATAAACTTCATATCTTAAACAATTTTTCCCTGCTTACCGTAACACATCCCAGTTGCTCACTCTGTAAATCATATTACTTGGATTTAGGGTGTGGGTATTTCATGAATGGCCTGCTAGGGGGTGCCAGAGAGCACAGAGTGCTAGGCCTGGAATCAGGAGGACTCATCTTCATGAGTCCAAAATTGTCTTCAGAGGCTTACTAGCTCTGTAACCTTAGGTAAATCACTTAAAATCACTTAATCCTGTTTTGTCTAAGTTTCCTCATTTGGAAAAGGAAATGGCAAACCAATTCAGTATCTCTGCCAAGAAAACCCCAATTCCAACTGAACTGAATTTCTTGAACAATCATATTATTTACTATATAGTTACAACCAAAGTCCTAATTTCCATTCAGATGATTATGTTATCTTGAAAAAGTATAATTTCTTAGACTGAGTTCGGATTTGAGTCCAATTCTCAATCTTGGTTTATAGATCTCCAGTCCATTTATTATAACTTTATCAGTGAGAATTTCTAGCCTAAACTTTTAATCTGTGAAACTTAATTTTGGCTGTATTTTAAGAAAAAAAAGACATTAACCATAGAGAAATGTTTTTAAGTTGAGTATTAGTTGTAGTCTCTATGGAATCAGAAACTGGTGAAAACTTTGTGCATTTTTATACTATGCTTAAATAATAAAGTCAAATAATAAAGTCACTCCAATCTCTTTAACATTCTATTGCTTTATTAGGATGACCAGAACCTTCTAAGACCCACCTTATTGGCAACCTCAATATTTATTCAACAATCACAAGTTTCTTCTTAGAATCAATAAGGTATAAAATAAAGATGGTTAAAAGCAATTGATTTTGAGCCTGAAAGAAGGAAACTCCAGAGTTCTTGGTGTGAATATACTAAAACTTCACATTACTTGAAAATGTTGACTATTGAGTTTCTCCAGTTGTAGACCCTGGTCCCATTGAACCTTTAAGTTATTCTAGGAACAAAAATGTGTTTTGGCAGTCACCTCTTCCATTCAAACAACTGGGATGTTAGGACATGCCCAGATGGCTTGGGAACAGGACAAAGGAGCATTTGCTAGATACATTTGATCTGTTGTTCAGCTGCCAAATGGCTAATTGCTTCCGATGAGGTTATTTCCAAAATGTCAGACCATAGTGGGTTAAGACACACACACACACACACACACACATATCCCCTCTTAAACATCATGTTTATGTGTTAGAATAATTAATTTCATTTTGTCAGAGTACATTTAAAGGGGTGACTGATTTTTTAGTTGTATTAAAGCTAATTGGCATGAATGGCAGTGACCTACATTGCATTCCTAAACTGATAAAATATCATCTCGACAATCTGTCAGATTCTAGATGCTTTCATTTGTCCAGCTGTTGCTATCCACAGCTGGTTCAGGAATCATTTTGTTTTGTATTTCCATGACACAGGAAATTTGATGACAGAATCATCATAGAAAATATGACAACCAAGTTCACTCTGTGGTTAACCAAATCACGGTTACATGCAGCTCAGTGTTTTACCACAACATGTCATCCTTCTCTAGCATACCCGCTTTTGACATGCAATAATCATAGTACAACCACTTACGTGTTGTAGCATTCTGAACAGATAAGAAGTTACACTTTCTTTGAATAACTTAACAATCTACCTTTATGATAATTTTTCTCATATGCAAAATGCCTACAAATTAATCTATTTTATTGGACACACAATCCTAAACATCCCTAAACTCTTAGGCTCAAATACTTAGACAGATTTGTGATCTCAAAGTAGGTATTTTCTCTGAAAATGTAGAGGAGGCTTGACTGTTCTCCCACAAATTCACCACAGGGGGTCTACTCAATGAGTTAGAGATTCCCCTCTATTTCCTGACATTAGGAAGATAGCAGTGAAATACAGGGCTGCCCATCAGTTGCCCTAACTGTTACTGTTGGTTTAGTCTGTCATTTTTGATCATACAACTCTTAGGTAAGGAACAAGAAATGATTATGAGGGAAGTATTCTTTGGTAAAGCCAGATATTATTTAATAGAAAAAAAGAAGCAACCTAAAATACAGGAGAAATCTTGTATTTAGGAAATAAAATTCACATGTACATGGAGTTTTTCCAAATGAGAAGTACCATATCATTAGAACATGAGGAACAAAATTGAATTTTCAATATAAAAAATGATATTTGCAAAGGACTTTATACACATTATGCCATTTGGAAATTGAGATCCAGGTCAAGTAACTTACCAATAGTCACAAAATGTCAAAAGAAGATTTGAATTCAGGTTTTACTGCCTCTCAGTTGAACAAAATCTATCAACTCTGGAAATCTTTTATACTTAGCTTTTACTATGTAACATTTTTAAAATAATAGAATGAAGAGAGGAAAAAAAAGAGAATCTTAATTAACCCTAATAATGATATTTATGTAACACTTTTTACCACAGTGGTAATACTTACTTTTTTGGATATTTTGGGAAAAATATGTAAATATATGGAAAATATATGAAAATATATGGAACATATGTGAAAATATAATTATTGGTTATTAGCAGGTATGTATTTGTATATATACATATATACAAACATAAACATATATACATTTATACATTTGCATTTGCATTTATTTATAATATAGCCATACATATTATGTTATTTTCACTAAAAAAACATTTAATTAGTGCTCACTGTGTGGTAAGGTTATGGTGCTAGGCACTGAAAAAGATCCTGCCTTCATGAATTATATAATCTAGCATGCAAATTTCTCGATAATTTCTCAAAACCCTTTGAGATGAGATTTACAATCTGCAACGACCCCAAATAAAAACCAGGTATCCCTACATCAGAGAACCAAACATTTCATATTCCTATCTTTTACAATGGAAAAATGAGTACAGAGCTTTGAAATCATCAATTTAAAACTTGAAGGGATCTTAAAGGTAATAAAATCCAACCACTTCATTTACAGATGAAGAAACTGAGATCCAGAGAGGTCAATCATGTTGTTGAGGGTCACATAGGCCTATGCAATTAAAAGAGTCAGAATCTGATTCCCACACTCTCTGATGTCACAAATCCAGTGATTGTACCACTACCCTGAGTTGGTGGGATTCCTCATTCTAGTCTAGCCTCCACTCTCTTGTTTAATCAATCTTTCTAAAGCATGGGTTTGATATGCCCATTGGCTCACTTCCTCCCCCCCACTTTTAAACTTCAGAGATGCTCTATTACCTTCAGAATCAAATATAAAATCCTCTGACTTTTAAAGCTTTCGTAATATAGTTCCCTACTCTGCTCCATGTACCCTATGATTTAGTGATACTAGCTACCTTGCTTTCTACCTTCCCCTTTTCCCCAATTATTCCATCTTTTAAACATGTCCATTTTCTCTGACTGTCCCTGAATCCTGGAACTGCCTCCTTAGCTCTCAATCCTGGTTTCTCTGGCTTCCTCTAAATCTCATCTTCTTAAAGAAGTCTTTCCCAATCTCCCTTAATCTAAGTACTTTTCTTCCGAGATTAACTCCAATTTATCCCAGAAATATCTTGTTTGTACATAGTTGCTTATATGTTGTCTTTGAATTCTAGTGCTTAGCATATTATACACTAAATAAATACTGACTGAATGTCTTTTCACACACACACACACACACACATATATATACATAATTAATTATATATTAATTAGTTCATTATTTGTGCAAAATGTGTATTGACTTGATTTTATATAATTTATTCATTATATTTATATATAATTAAAATCAAACTGCATTTTAAATATATATCCATACATGTTTTTTACTTGACTTGAACATATGTTTATTTTATTTATATATGTAATCGATTCAACATTTATATATAAGATGTAATAAAAATATTTATATATAATTTACCGAGACTCTGTTAGTAAGCAACATCTAGTTTAGAAAAATTATTACTTTGTTCTCCCAGAGGAATAGAGTTTTCCTATTTAAATAAGTCTAGAGTTAAGGATTGGAATAGCAAGGCTAAAAACTTTGGGGACCAAGCTTGAGCTAGTCCATATAATCAAGATCTGGAGTGACCTTACAGAGTGTGTAGTCCACTCTTCTCATTTGACAATGAGGAAAATGAGATGCAGAGTTGAATAAGCTGCCCAAGTATAAGATGTTGAACCTATCTTCTGCTCACTTCAGAAAGATCTGTTCTCGTTTTCTCTCCTTTCCTCCCTCCTTCTTTCCATCTCTCCCTTTCTCCCTCTTTCTCTCTCCATCTCCTTCTCACCCCCTCTTCCCCTCTCTCTCTTTCATGTCTCTCCTTCTCTGCCTATCCCTGTCTCTGTCTGTCTCTGTCTCTCTCTCTTAAATATTGGCTTTCAAGCTTTGATGTTTCTTATTCCTCTAGATTACTAAACTTCAGGAAAGAAAAAGAGGACATTTTTAAAGATGGAGAGAAAGGGAGAAGAAGGAAAAGGTGGAGAGGAGAGAGAAAAAGAGATAAAAGAAAGAGAAAGAAGAAGAAGGAGGAGGAGAAAAGAAAGGAGGGTAGGAGGGAAGAAGAAAGGAAGGGGGAAGACAGAGAAAGAACAAAAGAAAAAAAGGAGGGAGGGAGAAAGAAAGAAAGAAAAAAGAGGGAAGGGAAAAAAAGAGAGAAGGTAAAGAGAGGAATTATCTTTTTTGAAGTGAATATTAAAAATAGCATTTGCCATTCTTGCACTGGGAATGTCCTGGCTAAAATTCAGAGCATATCAACTTTAGCAATCCCTTTATTAGAAGCAAAGTCATATTGACACTATTTACCCCAGTGAAATGGAATAGAATTCATTCCAACTGATTGACTGGGTTATGAGATATGTTGATATTGTCAAGTAGGAACTAAGGGATAATTAATCTGATTCAATCTTCACCCACCCCCACTCCCAAAAAAGAAACTTTCACTTTCAAATCTTTTCCTGCCAGTACACACTCAAACTCAATAAAAGGTTTGAATCATGCAAATCATTCTCATAAAAAAAAATCTTGGTTGAAAAAACCATCCCTACAGACCACCATAGAAATAAAATCATCAGGGATTAATAAGCAGATTTGGAGACTTAAGTCTTACCTAAGTGTCAGTGGTAAAAAAAAAAAAAAAAAGGCAAAGGATTTGGTAGTTTATATTTTATTTACAAAGAATAGGACTTAATCCAAAAAGCAAAAAGCTCTTATACTCTTCCCCCCTAAAAGCTCCATATGTTTTTATGTCTGGAACTTTGACAATATTGTTCATTTTAACTCCCTTTCCTACTTTAAAAAAATTTTTACTAGCTGAAAGTGGGTTGATGTTCATTTAAAAAAAATTATTAAAAACCCAACATTGAACTTCAATAAACCAATTAAATTTGCCTAGTAACACTTATATTTAAATTAATTTCAATACATAATATTGCAACATTTTTTCAGTCATTTTTTCTGAGTCTTATTTCATACTTAGGATGCAGAATTATAGTTTTAGAGCAGGAAAAAAAAAACTCTTCAATTTGGATCATTTAATCTAATCTTCTGATTTTACAGATAAAAGAACAAGGATCTAAGTGATAAGATACTTTGGACAAGATTATGCAAGTAGTTTGTCGAGAAGCAGAATTCAAACCCAAACCATCTGAGTCCATCCTCAGAAAATCCTTCTCCTTCATGTCCTCCTTTATCCATTTCCTGTGCGCTTCTTCTCAGCAGGGGGGGTAGTAGCAAGTATAATTTTTACCAGAGAGAAGGAGGGACTAAAGGATCATGGGACTGGAAAAGTCCCAGAACTTTGTAGCTTTTTGGAAAGGGTTGACTTTTGGTTTTGTATCAGTATCAGCAAGCTGATTGCAGATGAAGAATGCTGCTACTCTGAACTGAATAAAATCATGAGCAATTAGAACTGTTTGTGGCTCACTGAACTTCTTAATGAGTGATCTCCTTGGATAGATTTTGGATTTCCCCAGAGTTTTTCCTGCTTCATTGCTTCTGGGACAGGTTGAATTCATCCACTCTCTCCGTCTTCCTTCACCCCCCCCCCCCCTGGAGAATTGTCATCTCTTACTCCTGGGAATTTCCAGCTCACAAGTCTTCTTTATTTGCTGTCTGTGCTTTTATAATAGATTTTGTCTCCAGATAATTATAAGCTGATTTTTTCTTTATTGCATTCTTAGCCAGTATTTGCTATATAGGAGTGGACCACACAGGATGGGAAGGTCAAAAGGGGACCTCTGAAACCATTTGCCTTATATTTAACTGCAAGCCTATATTAAACACTCTCTGACAATGTCATCCTTTCCTTTTTTTATGCATGGTCATAGTAAATATAAATTCTTTTGTTTTTTTCCCTTTTTGCATTGTTTTATACTATTCTTCCTATATATTTGTCTCATATTTGTATAAAGTAATTGCATTACAGAATTCCATTACTTTAATGGACCACAACTTACTTAACTATTTATTTTGGATGATTTATTCTTTATAGAATACTAGTTACAAACTGATCTGTTCCTATTTCTAAAATGTTTTCAGATGAAAAAAGAATTAGAAAAACTGTAACACGGCCTGTTGAATCAAAGTGATTCCTCAAATATCAAAACTCACACCTCTTCTTCCCCCATAGAAAAGAGAGATAGCTAGGAGTATAACTGAGGAAGCTAGGTTGTCTAGTAGATAGAGTGCTGGGCCTGGAATCAGGAAGATGAGTTCAAATCCAATCTCATATAATAATTAGCTATGTGGCCCAGAGCAAATCCTTTAACCCTTTTCCCCTCAGTCTTCTCATCTGTGAAATGAACTGGAAAAGGAAATGGCAATTACTCCAGTATCTTTGCCAAGAAAAACCTAAAAAGGATCATAAAGAGTTGGCTCTGATTGAACTCAAGAACAGGAGTATAGCTGGTCAAAGATTTAATACTTAGGCCCTGTGCTTTGCACAGGAGTAGACTTGTTTAATAATTATGTGTTGGTGAATTGTAAACATTTTATTAATGTTTCTACAATAGGATTGATTTTCTATAAGGAAAAAAAACTTCGAAATTTAGGTGACTCAAAACAGTCTTTTCTTTTTCTTATATCCTCAATTAAAAAGAAATAAATACCCAAAGTGCAGTGATCTTCCCATTCTCATCTGCTTCCAGAAAATTTTTAAAGAAGTACAAAAGTACCATGTAGAATTAATCCTAAATTGAAGTTTTTACCATTGATTTAGAGAAAAATAAAGCTTCAATCAGTTTTTCAGCTTTTTGCTTCCCCATCCTCCCATAGTCTTTAGATATTTTTTGCCCCCTAATCTTTCATGAGCTGTGGAAATAGGGGGGTTTTAAAGATATAGGATGAGAAAATGTACTCAGTAGGAAAAAAAACTGGAATTCTACTACTTTCCTAATATCTTTCCTGTAGCAAACTCATATAAACAGAGTATATTACATTAAGCCTTTGTTCATGTGCCCTCTAGAGCCACTGATAACAAACTGGGAACTGGTGAGCTGCATATTGCCTGCCACATTCCAGAGTGTAACATGAATCAGATTAAATTATAAATGGGAAATATTTAGCAAAACAAATAAAAATATAATAAAATAGATAACATTACATTTTTAAACTGTCCATTTGTAACCCATAGGCATCCTTATGTTTGATTTAATGGATCCCTTTTCTTTTTAGTAGGTCAGATAGATGATACAGTGGAGAGAGTGCCAGGCCTGAAGTCATCAAGAATCCTTCCTGAATTAAAATATGGCCTCAAACTTTATATATTTGTGTAATCCGGGACAAGTTCCTTAACCCTGTTTGCCTCAGTTTCCTTATCTATAAAAGGAGAGGAGAAAGGGAATGGCCATACACTTCAGTATCTCTGCCAAAACAAACAAACAAACAAATGGAGTCACAAAGAATGAAAAATAACTCATTTATATTTGAACTTGATGCTACTGATATAGACAATTTTAAATACTGGTTTTCTCATACTCTTCTATGTATCAGAATTTTAATTTTTTACCATGCCCTTGAACTCCTCACAAAGGACTAGACTTAAAAGCTCGTCCTTTCTCCTAGACTATTCAACAACCAAATTATTTGTCATCCAAGCTATTATTATGATCAAATATGAGTAACTCTGAACCAGTTCTTTACTTTATAGTTTGATATAGGACAAACTTTACAATTTAATATAGGAGAGAGTCCTCCCTTTGGGATAGGAAAACCAATCACACATACTATTTTTAGAAATAGAGTAGACACCTTCTTTGGTGGGTGAAGACTGAACCCTCCCTCTACTAAGTTATTTATTTAAGTAAATAAGAGAGGGTATACCATTAAATTTTAAGCAATGGGCCACTGAGATTGCCTGCCTTTGATTTTTATTAATGGTGAGTGATTATTCTTATTGTTGCTAAACTCATGGCTTTTAAAGATGCAGCAGCTGGCTCAACAGAGTATTAAAAAAAATCTGTGTTGCTCTGCCAGAATTTCTTAATAAGAAAGAAATTTTGGCCTAGCTTTACTATGAAGCCATTTCCTAAGCAGAAATGTCATGCATAGTTCCTGCCTGACCTCAATGCTAATTTCAACCAATAATCTAGAAATCTAGGAAGACCATTTGATATATTTAGGATAATTAGACTAGCAATGGAGTGGTTGTTCTCTTGGGAGTGGGAGAGGGGAAAATGGAGGTTATGATTAACCTTAAGGGAAAACTCCCCTTAATTGTATCATGTCAGCATAACTTTTCCAGATGACTCCACTCTGTATGAAGGGATTCTCATTCTCATTCTGTGCCAGCCTGTGGAAATTATCCTAAGGAAAATTCAGCCTGAGAAGGAAAGAGTCAGAAAAAGGGAATGGGACCAAACTTCATTATATGTTCCATTATCTTGAGATATTTTAATAAAACTTCCTTTAGGTCTTAGCTGAAGTTCTATCTTCTGCCAAATGCCTTTCTTAACCCTTCTTAATCTAAGTGTTTTCCCTTTGAGATAAATTTATCGTCTATATATTTTGTTTGCACTTTTTTTGCAAGTTTTTTCTTCTATTAGATTGTGAGATAGTTGAGGTCAAGGATTATTTTTGCCTTTCTTTGTATCCTAATGCTTAACACAGTTGCCTGGCCCCTGGTAGGTGCTTAATGAATGCTAATTGACTTGACTTGACTCTAGTACCACCTGAAACTTTGAACACTCGGTTTTCTAGGAGTGGACATTTCAGAGAGTTCATATGGGAGCAACAGAGCAGGCCCATGGGGTTGGAAGCCCACAAGTCCTTCACTGCTCTGACCAGAAATGTAGGCTTGAGGATCAGTTGTGTTCTAACTGAAAGAACTGAGGGAAAATGAAAATTCACAGCACTGATTTAAGATACTCCAGACAGCTCCAAAGACCTTTGCAATGTATTGCAAAGGGGCTATGAGCACAGAGAATGCTGATGAGGAAGCTCTAGGAAGGTCAGAAACCCCTAGAGGATGGAAGGACAGTGCTATGACTATGATGTCCTAGACAGGCTGACCTCTAACCTCAAATGCTCCAGAGATTCCTGATGAATGGGCATGATCTGACTCAAGAATTGAGAGTTAGAGAAGGGGAAAGTGAACAGAAAGCACATAATACTATGACAGTGAAGTTACCATGAGATGCTCCAGAAGTCCTTGAATTATGCAATTCTCTCAACCAGGATGATCAAAAGCCCCAAATTTGTTAGCACTCTGAGCATAGAACTATTCTCAAGTCCTCCAAATCTTTTTTT